>PVJD01013493.1:0-33778 GCA_004026545.1 Mormoops blainvillei
CCTGCTCAGCTGCTTCCCCTGCCTCGCTTGTCCTTTCCGGTGAAAAGCCGCAATGAAGGCCTTCGCCCGTGCTTTCCCCTTGCTCCTTCTGCCTGCTGAATGGCCCTGGTGCTCCCCTGCGGGGCCCTGCGTGGTGCGTAGCCCCTGCTCTTGGGAATGGTGGGTAACAGACTCTCATTCCAATGTCCTCACTATACCTGAATAAAAACAAAACGCTGGGTACATTTTGAAACACTTTCTTCCTAAATGCCAGCATAAATTCTCCTAATTTTTACTAAGGACATCACTCCTCCATCTGTTTGTAAATCAAGAGGTGTCCTGCACGTGCCCCGATAGCCTTCTTAGGAGAGCGGTTACCCCGTGCCGTTGCAGGACAGTCGCTGCCTGTACGGAAGCTGGAGACAGAGAAGTGGTAGAATCCTGATTTCTATTTCCTCACTGCGTGGCTGTGAGGGGTGTTCGCTCGAAGTCTCAGTTTTCCCAGCTGTACCTGCCAACGTGAATATCTCTACCTCCTACCGTCATGGGCTTGACGTGAGGTGGTGTATGTGAAGAATGCAGCATGTGGTTTGACTTCCAGTTAGCACTACACAGAGGGTAGCTGTTAGTTGTTCTTACGTTCTCTAACTAGCAGCCTTGGCACTGTCGCACCTTGGTATAATCCCTGGGTGAAGTTCTGATACTTTGCAGGGAGTATGTTCCCTGATCAGAAATTCTTTCTGTGGCAGAGAGATTGAGCAGGTCTCAGAATCGCTGACATGTCAAACTCAAGGCCCATGGGTATGCTAGGAAAAGAGACTGCCTCGTTCACTAGACTCTGTGACATGCCAGCGAGAACCCAGCCTGTGGAACGAGAGGGGGCTGTGGGTATGTATTTTCCCATCTACTCATTTGCACTCAGCATCCTGTGAAAACCTCCTCTCTGTGAAATTGGTGCAGTCACAATTTTGGAGATGGACCATCTGTCTGATCTCCAATGTGATTCATGAACTTGGAGGGATTTCATTAACTGTTCAGTTCAGCAGCAGGGATTATCAATTCATTTCATAGCTTTGAGAATCAGCACAGCTTTTTGGGGACTGTAGCAGGCATGCATTGCTCTGCCATTTCGATTAGCATTGCAACCAATTTTTCTCTTTTTTGCAAAATCCTCTACCTTCGACTTTGATGTGACTGGCAGTAAGCCTTTTGTAGCTTGGTCTTTTAAGAGCCCTCCATCATATATAATGGCATGTATTTCCAGCACGTATATATATTTCTCTGGTAAAGGTATGCATTTAGTATAAGTGATATGTTTTTCTATTTATCTACAAAGAAATAAAACTAGGTAGACTGGGAAATGGAATATGGTGATTAATTTAATTATCTATTTAACTAAAGGCTTAACAGAAAGCTCAGTGTGTTAAAGTACCACTTTAACAAAAAAAATCTTTCAAATGTGCCAACCTGTTTTTCCGCCTTAGTAGATTGAACATTTGATTGATCTTTGATAGTTCAGCTTCTGACAGTGCCTCAAATTCACTAATATGAATACCAAATCTATCAATATAAAAGATTTGAATCAATGTTCATATATTCTAAACAATGGTTACA
The DNA here is from genome assembly GCA_004026545.1 of Mormoops blainvillei. Lineage (NCBI taxonomy): Eukaryota > Metazoa > Chordata > Mammalia > Chiroptera > Mormoopidae > Mormoops > Mormoops blainvillei. Next base: position 1,594 of record PVJD01013493.1, read on the forward strand.
AAAAATTATTTAAAAAATTCATGATAATTTCCTTTTTATGATTTATATCTTACCTTTTATAAGTGGAAAATAAGGCTATTTCCCTATTTTGAGATAATAAAGTTTGATAAACCTGCTCATCTTCAACTCAAAGGGAAATGGCTGTTTCCAACATTGATTTAATAGATTTGCTATTCTTTCAGGATCATTTTTGGGGGCAAATGTTGTGGCCCAGCTTGACCAGAGCACAACATTGCCAAGTAAGCCTATGTGGACAATCTTTTATGCATAAATCCCCTGTGAGGGTTTGTTTATATAATGTATGTTTCCCGAGAATCGTGGGTGATCCCCATGGCACAAAGAAACATCACAGAGTGGACTCGTCCTTGGTCTTCTGTCTCCCTCCAGGAGTTTCCTAGCCCTGCCTTCAGTTGGATAAATGATTTTGCTGCTCTTCAGCTCAGCTTTCTGATTTCTTGGGTGTGTCTTAAAGTCCTTCCCAACTCCAGAGTTCTGGGAATATATAGTGCCTTATGCCAGTGTGTGTGTGTGTGTGTGTGTGAGAGAGAGAGAGAGAGAGAGAGAGAGAGAGAGAGAGAGTGAGAGAGAGAGAGAGACAACCATTCTGATTTGCTCAGAATTGAGAAGGGTTCCTGAGACTCTGAATTTTCCCTAGGAATCCTGGGAAAGTCATGGCAAACCGGGACCAGCTGGCCAGCCTAGTAGGGTGTGGGGGTGCGACATGTGGTGTGTGAGAGTACAGGCTCTGGTTTACGTGACCAGTTATTAGGTGTGTTAAACTCCGCGGGTTGGAGTTTAATGAAAAGGAGACTATATAGGTAAAGTCCTTAGCATATTTCTGGTGCATAAGCATTAAGTAAATGTTAGCATTAGCATTGTTGATGTGTTTCCACGACTTGTACCTCATATTCATAGCAATTCTGTGAGTCAGGCAGAGCACTTAGACTCCAGAAGGTGAAATGACTTAGACAGTCCTGTGGTTCTTGGTAGAATCCAGAGCAGAAAGTGAGCCTTCCCGACTGAAGGGCTGAAACAAGCATCCACCCTGGTACATTTATCTCAGTTTGTCTCTCTGGGAAATAGATATTAAATGTGAAAATCCATTTCACGTGGTGCCTCAAACCCTCTCAGAAGGTGGCTGTGATTTAAACAGCCTATATGCGGTGTAGGTTTCAAAGTAATTTACAATAAAGAATTAATCTAAACACTACTGTGCACACTACATTATCAAAACAGAAGAGGAAACAGAGAGGAGACCAAGAGAATTCCTTTCAAAGGCTCGTGTTGCAGTGGCTTCTGTTAGATACTAAAAAGCAAATTCTAGTTGGGAATTGTCATTCATGAGAGCGGGGACCAGATTTCTTTACGTGCATAAAGTCACCTTGATGCCTGGAAGAATAGCAGGGGCTATCAGAGCTACTTCGCAGTCTAGGATGCTAATTCGCTTGGTCTTTTTTTCTATTAATATCCTTATCTGTAAAAAAGGGGGAAAAATAGTGTCGCTGTGAGGAAGTTTGACTGAGACGATGATAAAGCAGAGTTGAAGACGGGCAGACCAAGCGGCCTGGGTGTTCGGGACACTGCCTCCTGTCTGCTCACAAGTCTCTCTTAGCTCAGAGCACAGACCCATCTAGTTTGCCTCTAGGGAGCATGTCACGATTATTCCTAAGCCTTATGAGAACTATATCTAAGTCCCCACTCACTTGTGTCCCTGGAGCAAGGCTATTTACAATAGACATTGTTGTATTTATGTCTACTGCACCCAGCGCCCTTCATCTACCCATCTATCTCTTTGTCTAACTACCCATCTGTCTATCCATTCATCTATCTGTGTACCTACCTACCTACCTACCTACCTACCTCTGCCTGCCTGTGTCTGTGTTTATCTGTCTATCCATCTATCTACTTATCTACCTAGCAATCTGACTACCTATCATCTATTATCTATTTCTTATTGACCCCTGGTAAACACTACAGTCTTGGAAGCTGGGGTCTCCCTTGCATACCTGAATCCCCTCTACTGCTTGTCAGCACCTGCTCCAATGCCCTAGCTCATGGGAAGGCTCTGTCCTGCCATACCCTCTGGGAATTCAGGTGGTCTTTGGAACCTGTAGACAGAAGGAAAGTTCACAAAGAACTTTCAAGCAGCTTCCTCCCATCGGGCCTTCCCCTCATAGCTTCACATCTTTCTCCATATGACAGTTCTACATATATTTGAAGATGGTTGTCCTGACTGCCTGAACTTTTCTTGTCTGGCTAGCGACAGTGCAGACCTCCCAGCTGACTACTCCTGATCTAAATACACTATCCCAGAGTTCCATGCTCCTCCTTGAGGGCAGTGATGGGGACTGCTCATAAAACTCCAGAGGGGGACGATAAGCTTGGAGTCAGGAAGAAAGCACTCCTTGGACAGTTCAAAAAATGACAGTTCTGTGAATGGAGCTACTTTTTGGTAGTTTCAATGGTGTATTGACTCACGGGGAGCTCACTGACAATTAAATCCTCTGTGCCTTTTCCATACAGTTTACTGTCCACTCAGAATCAGCGAGCTTTTCTTTCTCATGCGCATCTCACAGTTCCAGCCGTTTGTGGTCCTTCTAGGTACTCATTCTGTCATCGACAGATTCCCCACTCCTCCCAGCCTGTGTCATCGCCCAGTGCACAACTGAGCAGTGGGCCTAGGAGGGAGATAATCACTGTGAAAGCTGCCACCGAAACCAGCATGTTTAAAAACATAGATTGGGGCTGGCCGTGTTCCCAGCACGCTGGGTGAGAGGCTGGGGATAATGAGCGTGACACTCGGCAAAACTAGGGTTACTGAAAGGTCACTAGGTGGAGTGTTCCAGGTATGCACTTTGTGGGTATCCCCTCATTTAATACTTGCATTCATGCTATGAAACAGGCACTCTTATCCCACAGTGTAACGACACCTCCGCTAGTACTTGTCCTGATCCCTCCAGCTGCATGTGCACCCCTGCTTCTGCGGGCTTTGCTGCTAGCAGCGCACACTAGCTGCCTCTTTCAGAAACTTGCCTGCAGGCAGCTGGAGCTGTTTCGCTCAAAGGAGGGAGCCAGAGAAGCACAACAACTCAAGTCTGCCCTACCCACCCAGCAACGACTTGACTGCTGAGAGGGTACAGAGGCTGGATCGCTTTCCTCCAGAGCAAACTCCAAGGTGCAACTTGCACCTCAGAGCTGCCCAGGATCAGCGGAAGCTGGGACCTCCTTCGACGGGAGTCCCACTCTTCGAGGCTTCTTTGCCCACCTGCCTTGCTCCCCCTGCTCCTTTCCTGCTTTTCCTGGTAGCACTTCCTCAATAAATTGCTTTCACTCGGATCCTTAGTTCAGGGTCTGCTTCTGGAAGGACAAGCCACTCAGTGTTGCAGAGGAGGAAACTGAGGCGCAGAAAGGGTGAGTCACGTGCAAGGCCACGCACAAGCTAGTGTGTGGGGTCAGGGACTGGGCTCCTGTCCCACTCCCTGCTGCTCTAGTAACGAGCCTAATACCAGCTTGTCTGGAAAGGGCAGAGCAAGGGCAGGGGTGGACAGGGAGGCACTGGGAAAGGTCCCTAAAGATGAGCCCTCATTTGCGAGAGCGCCAGTGGGGCTCATTCAGCCACCTTCTGGGCTCCACCACTTCAAAGCCTCTTTCTTGGAATGTCCCCAGCGCTTGAAGTCTGTTTACTTTCCCAGCTGATTTTACTGTCACAAAGGTTGCTCCTGGCTTTACCTACTTTCCCACAGGCCCCTGGCAATGGCTCTCAGAAGGTTCTGTTTTCCACAGGGAGAGAACAGTGAACAGCTGACTGCCATTGGCTGACTTCCCACCCATTATTCATTCTTTTCCCCCTGGGGCCTCCGATCAGCCCCTCGAGCACAGATCAGTAAGGTTCCCAGAGAGGATGGGCTGGCCCTACTCTGAATTGTTACCTGGTATAGGGACAACAAAGACCCTCCCCCACAACCTTTCCACCAGGATGCTGGGAACAGGGCCAAACCCATTCTATGTTTTCAGTAAGTTTTCAAACATGCTCGTTTTGGTGGCAGCTTGGTGATTATCTCATTAGGGTCTTGGCCTCAATACACCTTATTTATCGTGGATTGAAAATAAAAGTTTACTTTCTCAAGCTTAAAAAAGACAGGCTCTAGTTTTACTGGAAATTTTTCACTTGTGGGAAAGTATCTACCTGGCCCCTTGAGAGATGCCATCACCAGGAGTTCAGATTTATTGGAGAGGCCGGCCCAGCTCCGCGGAGCAGGAGTTCACGGCCCAGATGTCTAGGTAATTTCCAGACCTTGTTTTGTTTCCTCTGTCCCCTCTATAAGTCCATGGATTGAACCTCATGGGCCAAAAATCTCCTGATTGCTTTGTGCAAATGGCACAGATTTTTTTTTTTTTTAAATGAAACAAAAATAAATCTTGCTCTCTCCTGACAGAGCAAGGCTGAGACTCTTCAGCAGAGAGGGGGAATTGTTGAAATGGCTCTAGAAGGGGTGGCAGTACCGGGATCGTGTAACCCAAACAGCAAGCATGAAATAGTAAAACTCTGCCGCAGGGGCAGACAGTTGTCAGGAGGATATTTATAGCAGGAGCCTAGAAATAACTGTAAAGGAAAAGCCTTCTGAGTAATAGGAGATGGGTCGTCAAGGTAACGTTGGATCTAGAAGATATTCTTGCTTTAGTCTGAAGTCCTGGAGGGCTCCTCATCCACCACCACCCAAGAGGGAATATTTGTGATATGCACGGGGCGCACAAAAATTGTACCATGCCTCCTGTAGCTCTGGGCTGCATACATTCGACAGGAATTGGAAACAGGAAGAGAAGTAGCATTATTAGGAGGTAATTGGTGAGTTTTGCACTGCACGCTGTGGGATTGCAGAGTCTGAGGACACTACGATCAGCATGACGGTGGGCCCCAGGAAGGGGCCACTTTCCCGGGACCTGAGCAGGACACAGCAGGAAATGTAGAATTAGGTCTAGGTGAATGGGGTCGGATCAGGGTGCACCACAGCCGCTCTGAGAAAGCCTTCACCCAGCTGCCCAAGGAGCAGGGTTATTAGTTAATGCAATTAGCCCTGAGTACTATTTGTAATCTTTTCTATGTTTCTGACTTGAGGAACTGCATCAAGCGCACTTTGTAGCATGGCTTCAGTACTCTGCAATAATGTTTTTGTCATTGTTATAAATTCTTGAGCTTCAGGTTTCACTAAAGAGAAGTACCCAAATTGAGCACACAGACTCACTCTGAAATCACGGCCCTTGGGTCCTGACAGCGCAGATCAGCCAAACACAAAATGGCACCAAACCAATTAGAGCTTGGAGGCATGAATAAAGACTTCAAGAAAGAGCAGAAAGACTGTGTGGACTCCCGAAAGGAATTTCTTAAGTAAGTCATTTTATCTTTTAAAATGCGTTAAAAAGCGATCAGGTGGTGCGTGCGTGTGTGTGCGTGTATGCATACAATGAAAAAGGTGTCACCCATACAGCCTTGAACATAAAACGAAACACTGCCACAACCAAATGTGGGGGGCTATAACTACATTAAAAAACTGCACCGTGTTTTTAAAGATCTCTTTTTCTAAAGAGCACCCCTTCCAGAACTGACCTTTTTCCCGTCTTAGTTTGCCGATTAGGGTATTTTTTTCACGGCTGCCTCATTTCAATGAGAGAACTGAGAAGGAGCTTGACAGTTACTGACTTGTTTTCCAGCTAGCAGATCGCTAAGATTTATTATGTGAATCTTTAGGTTCCCGCTGGAATCACTAATGTTATTAACTACCCACACTGCTCACTCACAAGATAATTAACACAACATCAGAAGCACAGCTTTTCTAGAAGGTACAACTTTCCACTGCATATGGAAATAGCTTCACATGATTTTATCTTCTTAGCCAGGGATAGGCGATACTCCGCTCAGGGCCACCCCGAGATCTCTCGATCACCTACGTAATTAAAGTGAAGGCAGGGGTGGTTTTATATATCTGACACATTGATCTTTCTTACAACCGGTTAATCAGGCAGAACTTGAGTGGTCCAGGATTCCACACCTCAAGCCAGGTAGGTCCCTCATGTCTGCTCCGTGCTCTCCTTGCTTGGTGGAGGCACTGGACTATGCGGATCCACGAAGACACTGACTACCTGACAGTTCAGCACTCCAGTTCTCCTCTCACATTGGATAAAGGTAGCCCCAACCTGCTTGTGGAGAGCTATTAAAAGAGTTTCACCTGAAACTGAGCAGGACACTTTGGCGACTTCAGGCACAGTCAGCCACAGCCCAGCTGGACTGGCTGCCTGGGGGGCGACTGTGGCCTAGAAGAGGGTCTCCCCGCCAAGGCTGGTGGGGCTGAGAACGGACTCAGTTGCCCCCCTTGGAGAAGGCACTGGGCTACAACACAGATCTGAAGGTAGCTTTCTGATGACAGGAGCCAGGTCTCACATCCACTGTATCTCCAGGGCCCAGCTCGGCGCCTAGCACCCAATAATCCTGCGCAAATGTTTGTTGAGTGCAGACATCAGCAAAGCTAGAGTTTTTTTTAAATGGTGATTCTTATTGGAATCGCATGGTATCCAAACAGTTCAGGGGAGGACACTGTTGGGAACTCAGAAGTTAGCAGTAGCCATCAGTCAGAGGCACACAGCTGGGAAAGGACACCAGTCATCAGACAGTGGGCTCCCAGGACCGGGCTGGGATACAAAGATAGGACTTCAGACTTTAGAGAGTATCTGGCAAGAGCAAAGCCAGACCAGAGAGGGTCGACCTGCTGCTAGAAAATCGCAGAGAGCGGGGTGTAGAAAGGGATCCAGAAGCCACGAGAGCTGGAGTCTGAGGTCAGGGTTAGAGCAGACACACGGCTGATGCGGTGATGCTGTGTGTCCAAGAATGTTTAGCTAGAAACAGAGCTCCCTGCACCTCTTCTGACCAGGTCAGGCCAGGGCAGGGCTGTGCATGGAGAGGAGCGGTGCAAGGGTGATGGAGCGGCAGTGCCCGCATTCTGGATCCGAGGAGGTCAGCCTCTCCAGCCGCCGGTGAGACTCAACAATTCATAGAAACCACCTTTTCAGTTGATTTACAGTTGCTTTCTTCTCCTCTGAACAAAATGCACTTAGGTTAAAAACTGGGTAGCATATAAATAAACTGAGAGTGTATGCACTAAGATTTTGGTGTCCTTCCATAAATTTTGAGTTTCAGAGTCTTCCATAAGCAGAGGTAATCTAAGACTCCAGGTTTTACCTGCTGAGAGAGCTGTGACCCTGCGTTTAATAGGGTGAAAGGAGGGCCCTTCTTGATTGAAAAAGGGAGATGATGGTTATGTGGAGAAAGATCAATGACACTTAAATCCTTGAAGTGATCATGGGGCTCTCCTGCCTTCCAAAGAAAAAACACACATTTACCCCTACTCACACTTACACACAATCAGTTCTGACTGAATGAGTAGGATCTAGCTACAATCATTATTTCCTGTGAAGGAGGTATGTTTATAGGCTATAAATAAATGTCCCTGGTTTTGACAATCCTATGAATACAGCCAGAATAGAAATTATCAAAAGTGTGCTAAGAAGTTTGACAATAAATCTTGCATTTGATCATTAATAAGAACTACATGTTCCCCTGTTAAGTTAAAACTGCAGCTGGCCTTCCATTACTAATGTATATGAGAGCCCAGGGCTCACAGCAGGATTTTTTACATTCAGGGCTCGATATCCTGGACTGTTCAATGGCACTTGCCTCTGAACGCCTTTCAGAGGCAGCCCTGTTTCTCTCACTGTTCACTGCCATCTAGTGAACTTCCTTGGGAAAGAAACACAGCTGGGAAGGAAATGCTTTGGAAAAGGCAACAGCTTTACCTAGTGACTTCAATTGTTGAATTATAATGGGTGCCGGGAGGAGGAAAATACCAGCTCCTGCCAAAAGAGCCACGGTGGGGAGAATGAAATTGACCCCTTGGAGCGGAACACATAAACAAGCCACTATTCAGGGGAGCCTTCTGGAGCTTGGGTAGGCAATGCATGACGGCACAGCACGGGGCTCTGAGCACGACAGTCTGGTTCCACGGAATCGGTCGGCTTCTTTGATTGCCCCTTGGATTGAACCCAAACACAGAACCCCATGTCGCATTGCTCACCTCATGCAGATGTTAGGCGCTTGGTATACAAAAAGGGTGGCTGGAGTGACGAGGTCCGTATCCACGATCGCCGGACCCTGGAAGGATGCATCTTCCTTCGTCACTCCACACATAAACTGCACGAGAGGTGGACCCAGATGCGGATCCAGTGAGCACTGTGTGGCTCGGTCTGGTCTTCCCAGGAAAACCCGTCTGCTTCTGAATCTACCTTGCCTCTCTCTGCTAGGATTTCGAGAGCCCTCAGCCCTGCCCCGGATCTATGCACATGTTGGAGAAGCAGATGGCTCAGGCTCAGGAAGTAATACCCGTACGGCTCCCTGGAGAGGAACACTGGAGATCTGCAGTGGCTACTGCCATTGGAATGTGTGTAGATGCACATGCGTGCATGTATGTTCATGGCTGTATATATGTGACCTCTAAGGAGCGAATGACATTGAGTCTCATTGTCTTATTGTATATTGTCTCTGAATGGTGAATTTTAATGACTCTGATAGTTAAGGAGGTGGCACGGAACTAAGAAAAAGAACACAACGACTTTAATAACTAAATGAGACCGAAATGAAACTCTAAGATGTATTTGTTCACTCAGAAGATCATTGACCATTTAACTCCTGACATCCCTCCCCAAGGTGTCCTCCAAGTGTAAATGTTTTTCTTTCCAGGAACTAGTTCAAGTTTTAAGAGAGCACCTATAACTGAGTGCCTCCTGTTAGCCACCAGTTTCACACTCAGATTTGCCCCGCGGAAAAATTGCTGGTATCAATCGGCATGGAGCCATTCACTGATTTGATGCCACTTGTATCGTAATTTACAATTGTCAGTTGAATTGGAAAGCTTGCATGCTCCTGTGGGGACACAAGCTATTGACAGAGCAAATGCATAAAGAGCACATTGCAGGGGATCACTCAGTTTAAATTATTCTATAAATGTATGTACTTCCAAACATACTATCAACTTTAGCACTTTGCACCCTGTGGGCCACCGTGGTTCACTGGATCCATTTCTCCAAAATCATTCTTCCTATCCTGCAGGGAGGGTCAAATCCTTATTCCATACGAAGTAATGAAACAAAGACCACATGTATAGGTATTAGCCCATCTATAATGTGCACATAACTGAGCACAGCTAACATGCTCTCCAAACAATAACCAGTTCCTCCACAGTGTAGTAACACTGGGTCTCTTCCACAGGTTTGTGGTCCCACCTCAGGGCAAGTCCAAAATGCACCAATGCAAAACGGCCAAAGCACTCACTCTGCATGGATCAGTAAAACCAGGAGAACAAGCCCTGGCTGGGGGCTCAGTGGGTTGGTTCATTGTCCAGTACACCAAAAGGTTACAGGTTCGATTCCCAGTCAGAACACATACCTAGGTTGCAGGTTTGATTCCTGGTTGTGGCACATGTGGGAGGCAACCAACCAATCAATGTTCCTCTCTCACATTGATGTTTCACTCTCTCTCCCTTCCTGTCACTCTAAAATTAATAAACATATCCTTGGGTGAGGATTAAAAAAAAAACATAACAAGATTTAAGGAGTAAAAATAAAAAACTGGAACACTACGGTAATGCTGTGAATTTGGATCATCTGTAACCTATTGAGAGAGGCTGTAAAAATAACTCTCACCATCCTGTTCTTGGAAAAAACAGTGCCAAGCCTTCTCAATTAGCTCTTTCCTTCATAGCAACTTTGTAGGGAGACCCTGTGATCTGAAAATCGTGCTAGATGTAGGGAGCTGACTTAACAGAAATCCTCTGGACAACACTGAGAAAAATTACTTCTCAACCCAACTCTGCAAATAAGTTAGTTTTTTAAATATTAGATATTTCCTTCCAAAGTTACAAAAGATACTCACTTAAAGAGACTAAGTTTTAAGTGACTAATTTTGTATGGGGTTCACTCTTCTTGGCCATAAAAAGTCAGACTAACCCAGACTCTGTTGTCAGGGGTGGGGACCCAGAAAGGACATGTGGGTCTGGGCCAAATAGGCAGTGAAATTAAAAAGTTAAGCAATGTGTGATTTCCTATCCAGCCAGTGGAGGTCATTAGCAATGTAGCTTGTTTAGGTGCATTGCATTTTATTCATTCGCTAAAGAACAAAAACATGTCTATTTGTGAAAGAGACAATGGTACACATTACAATTTCTCTATACCGGTGCTTAAGAAACATTAGAAATATAACTTTTGAAAAATTTTAAGTGTTTAAATAAGGTCATAATAAAAATTTAAAATTTCATTTATTCTCATTCTCTACAGACTTTTGTCTCTGATTGATAGGAAGGATGAGGACAGGAAGGAATGTTAATTATTATAATAACAATAAAGTAGCCAGTATGTATTGAGCACAGAGTATGTCCTTGGCAGCGGTGTTATAATTGCTTTTAAGTGATTCATCTTTTCAATCCTAATTTTCACGATCTTAACATCACTGCAAAGGATTGAATGTTTGTGTCCCTCCTAAATTCACTTGTTGAATCTTAACTCCCCCATGTGACGGCATTAAGAGGTAGGGCCTTTGGGATATGATCAGATCATGAGGGTGGAGCCCCTCATGAATGGAATTAGCATACCTTATAAAGGGACGCCAGAGATTCTCATACCCATTTTACGCCATGTGAGGACACAGTGAGAAGCTGGCAGTCTACAACCTGGGAGAAAGGTCTCACCAGAACCCAACCATGCTGGCATCCTGATCTCAGACTTCCATCCTCTAGAACCGTGATAAATGGATGTCTGCAGTTCACAAGCCACCCGCTCTATGATAGTTTGTTCTAGCAGCCCAAACTAGCTAAGACAATCATTCTCTTAGCTTTATACAGGATGAAGTTGAATGTCCAAGGTAAACAATTTCTGTTGGACAGGACTGAGATTCAGACTTTGGATTGTCAGATTCCCAAGCCAGTGCCCTTAGTTTAGTTGTTTTACTTATGGATATATTATATTTTAGAATATATATATATATATCTTATATCTCATATATATTTTATATCTCATATATAAGTATATAAACTTATATGTAAGTATAAATTTTTATCCCCATTTTCCCCTTTTTCATAATTCACTGGGAACCCAGGATGTGCTCAGTGAATTATTTTGATACTCTTCAAATTGGTCACTCCTGACTCCTGCTTCTGCTCCAACAAATTTATCCCCATAAGCTGCCATTAGAGTTACATTCTTAAAATGCAAATCATGTCATTGCCTCCAATACCTCAAAGCTCTCAATGGCTTCCTTCATTTGACTGATAAACACTTCTGCATCTAGTACTCCAAGACCCTATAGCTCAGACTCATGTCTTATTATATCCCTCACATCCATTTGGACACATTTGTTAAATGTTCAAAAGGTCCAAGACTTTTTGTTCATGTTACATTCCCAATTTGGCTTGCCTTCTGGGGTGGGGGGCAGTACAATGTGTAGGTATGAATACGAGCTTTGAAATTGGCTGTACTTGGAGGGGATTCCCAGCTCGACCACCTGCCAGCTGCGTGACTTTGGACTATCTGTGTAACTGCTCTAAACCTTGTTTCCTTCGTCTGAAACATGCATTGTTGAGAGCATCAAATGAAAGAACAGATGTATCCCACCTAACATAGTGCCTGACACACAGTATTTAATAAGTGGAAGCTACTTTCATCTGCCTTGGGAAATTCTCTGCCCTTTCTTAGATCTGTGTTTCAGGGGTACCCAGGTGTATAGGATTTTCTCTCTCAGTTGAACTTCATCCCCCGTTCATGTCCAATTCAGGCCTGACTTTTGGCTTAAGCCAAAAAGTCAGCTTTCATTTGGACACCCAGAAGCAGCCAGTAAAACAGTCTTCATAGTCTAAATGTACAAGACAGAGTTAGCAAAGAGATGGGAGGTAACAGGGGGTAAAAATCAGAAAGCTGTGTAATAATTGTGATCAAAATAGCTAATACGCACTGAACCATATGTGTGAGATCCTGCTTTAAGTGATATATGGGGAGTTACTTAGTAAATCTTCCAAACATTCGTGCAATTTTTTTTGTCCCTCTTTTATAGATAGAGATGCTAGTGGTCAGGTAGATAAGTAATGTTTAAGAGACAGCCTGATCTGAAGCAAGGCAGCCTGGCTTTAGGCACGCACCGTCTCCTTCCACCCGCCCACGGAGCCCCCTGGATCCCCTGCCCCTGCCATTTATGCAAACTCCCAGGCGGCGCACAGATCTCTGGTTTTCACCCCAGCATAACAGTTTTGCTGGCTCATCTAGTCCTTTTACAGTGAACTCAGCAAAGCCAGTTGTGGTATTTGGGTTCCCCTACCACTTATGCCACCATCATTTCCACTCTCATCTTGATTCACGGGAACTTGTGCATTTAACATCACTTAATGTATGCGGCGAAAGGAAGCATTTCATTTACTATCACTTTTTTATTTGGAAGTAGCATCCATGCTGGTGCTTCAAAGAATTTGTTAGAAACACTCAGCTGTAGCCAGAGCTTCATACACTTGGTCAGTTGGGGAGGAAGACCGAGAAAGATTTCTTATTGCAAATGTTTTCAAATTATTCTATCATTATCAGCAAGGATAGGCTGGGTTTGAGTTGTGGGAAATATGATAAGGGAGGTTTTAAGAAAAGATATTTCAAGAGGACTGTTCTACCATATATTTTTTGTCACTAAAAATCTGAATAAATGAAATAGCTCAGGCTTTCTGTATGCGTTTACGACCTAGAATTTGATTTATATACTCACTGGGTCTTAGGAGCAACCACACATTTGAATCAACATGAGAAATGTGATATCTGTTTAAGATTGTTGAAGTTAAGATTATTGAAATTTATTTCATGCTGGAGATACAGCATAGAATTTTTGATTGATGGGATTTTCGGTGGATTTCATTTCCCCCCTGTACTTCCTACACTTTCTAGGTTTTCTAATCATCAGAAAAAAATCCAAGGGAAAATCAGTCATTCGATCACTGTTGTGGGAAAGCTCTGAACTAGACATTTGCTGTGTGGGATCCAGTTTTAACTTTTCTCTTCCTGGCTGGCAAGTCTTTTCACATCGCAGAGCCCAAGTTTCTAGAGCTTCCCAAGGTGTGGGTTGGATGGTGCGGTGGCGTTGAGGTTCCAGGGCCCAAGTCCCAGAGGTGTGTCTGCAAGAGCCTCTGGCAGCTCCCCCCGCCCCCCGTGCCTAAAACTGCTCTGCTTTACCTCTTCTACGTTGTCCATGTTAAGAATCCCCATACTGTTTTTATTACAAAATATTGCACTTATAACCAGAAAAGTTTGAAAACCTCTGGTCTGGGTAACAGCTAGGTGAAGTTAGATAGAGTCTCACATGTGATTTCATCATCTTTGTGTCAACCGTATAGCTCATAAAAAATGGCTGGATTTTTCAGAACTTCCTACAGTTAGTTATCCTTTGTGGGGGAAATGAACTGACAGTAGAACTGACTTGCAATAGTTAACTTTGCTAAGACATTTCCCAGGCTTTTTCCTTAAAGGAGTTACTTGCTGCACAGTTAGTCTTACGATTAGGTAAAAAAAAAAAAAAAAAAAAATCTATGTGATCTGTTGCTCCAAAGATGCTTCCTCAGATACTCACCACTGGCTGAAATTCCAATGAAATTTAATTTATTTATACTTTATTACAGTTAAGGTATGAATTAATGTTAACAGGTCTTTTCGAGACAGGAGAAGAGAAGAAAAAATGACACTGGAAATTAAAAGGGAAAGGACATCAGGTAAAGGACCAAATGGTGAGGAAAGGGGATAAAGAGAAAACCAACGATACCTTCTACGTGTTCCACTCCCTACCTAGCATATTTGGGCCCAGGCTGTGTCGACACCATCCCCATGCTCGGGAACTCGCCTGCACTGCACTGTTAAGACGGGCCTCTATTGCTAACACAACACATACAGCACAACGCAGATCACCGCTCCTCGTGAGTAATTGCCATAAACTATTCACAGAGCAAATCACATTAGTATGTTGACTCCCACCTCCTTTCCTCTTCATTTTGGCATTTCCTATCAAGGTCATCTCATCTAATTTTAAACAGATGTTGGATCACCATTATCTCTCAATTATTTCTAGAACCTAAGTAAGAAAATCAAGCTGCTTTTAGTGGATTGAAGTCCAACCCATGGACTTTAGGGAACAGAAGATGCAGGTTTCCTCCCAGTTACGCGTATTTTGCAAAACAAAACAAAAGAGTAAGATGCAAAAGGGCTCAGAAAAGGTTAGAGGAGAACAATGCAGATGGGGTTGCCCACTGACTGAGAGATTCTTTGAAAAGTCACAAACTCAAAGGTACCACAGTAGTAGCAAGATGGCTTCAGTAATATACATTCACATCATGTTGCTTCATCTCTCCAGAGATGGGCTGAATACTGCTCTGCTCATTTCTTATTAACCAAGCTCCGATTACACAGCTATCTCAAGGCACCCTCACCACGGATTATCCTGACCCCATTGAACCTCAAATAATGCTTAAGGTGTTGGTCTACTGTATTACAATCCACAATTTCAAAAGCTTTGGAAATTAAGAGACTTTGTAATGGGAAAGGATACCTATGAAAAGATTTCCCTCAGCTATATTGTCTTCTGTAAGTTTTCTAAGTTTAATACACAACAAATACCTGAAATTCAAAGGCTTACTCAGTTAGATGGATTTGGTCTCTGGTACAGTGTTATCGTTAAGTCTTGAAGAGAGGAGAAAAAACTATCACAGAAATATATCCTTACAAAGAGCAGGGCTTGGGTGTCCACTTTGGCATGTAGCCCTTAAACAGATCTGACAACTCAATTTTCCAATATGATATGCAGGAAATATGAAATTAGCTCCCAATTATATCTGGTACAGTGATTATATGCACGGAAGGTTTCATACAGGGCAACTTGTCACAGCAACTTCCTGAAGCTTTATTTTCTAAAGTTCTAAACCTAGCCTATAGAAAATCAAAAGTACTTAAAAAAAACTGGGGGGGGGGAGGATGACATGATTTACTTTTTGTTCTCTTTGTGCGTCTTCCATGCTTGGTCCCCTGACGCACTGCTCCCCTTTGTGCGGTTGTCTTGGAGAACAGCAAACTGCACTGCTGAAGTGACAGAGGCTGCAGTGTCAGCCCAAACCTGCTCTCTTCTATCCTCTTACCCATGGAACAAAACATGTGTTTTAATCAGATCAGCAATGAGCCCCGCTAAAGGGGACACACATGCATTCTTGGCAGACACGTTCTGTGACCGCGCTTTGCCAAATGGGGTATTGATGAGAGTCTCCTTAAATAGGAGGGTCGTAGGCTTTCCCCCCTTACTCCATACTGTAGTGTGGAATAAAGATGTGATGTTTCAAACTCAGGCAGCCATTTTGGGCAATGAGGTGATATCTTGAGGATGGTGGAACAACAAAATACAAAAGGCTGGGTCCCTGCCGACCACGGAGTATCCACCCCAGCCCTGGATTGCCGACCTGCGGATGGTTTATCTTGAGAGAAAAATTAATATTTATCCTGTTTACACCACTATTAGTAACCCTGGTAAGCCTTAGTTTTTCTATTATGTTTAGCTGAATGTAACCCTAGTTGATATAACTACCACCTTTCAAATATCAGGATTTAATTTGTACATAATTGCTTAATTAAGACAGCACTCTCTAAGGGGAGGCCTAACCTTGTTTCTCCACTACATGGGCTAGAATTTTATTTGGAATGGTTAGTTGGAAGGTCACCCAGATGTTTACCTTCCTCCTATTTTTCCTTTCTGTGATCTATCTGTCTTTCTATAACAACACCTAGAAGTTTTTTAAAACTCCAAAATTCATAAAAACGACATTAAAATGTTGAATTGGAAATGATGGAACCCCGTCTAAGCTATAAGAATTATAGGCAGTCAACAATTCTTGTTCATCTTAAGCCAACCAACTATAGATAAAGTATGATAGCATTCTGGTTCCTCCTTGCTGTGAAATGAAGCAAACAGAGCTAAGAGAAAGATCTTTTCTCACTCTGTTTTCCATACTAAGTGCCTCTCACGATTCTCATGCCAGAGAGATGTGATGTTCACTTCCCTGTTCCCCATATGATATGAACTACACAGACCTCACTGTGTGCCACTAGAATTGCTTCAAGTCAACAAGCCTAGTCTAGGCCCTAACCAGGTTTTATCTTCTCCAAGATGGTCCTGCTCCCAAGAGCGAAGATGATGTCATAAAGATCACATCTGCTCCTTCCTGGCCTTGGGCTCCATGACGACCCTGCTCAGCCCCGCAGGCTCCAAGTTTGTGCTGTAACCCCAGCCTAGCCTGTGCAGAGAAGTGAGGGATACAAAGCAAGACACTATCTCCAACTGCTCTTGTCCCCATGGGTCAATCCCTGTGCTCAGAATAATGAGGTTGGGCTCTGTGAAACTGCCAAGAGTTAAGCGCCATTGACCCAAGAAGCTGACAATGTTCTGTGGTTCAACCAGTACTATTGCCCTTGCTGTCTGTGCCTCTCCCATAAGGGGAAACAAAATCGTCTCACATGATCCTATCAGGACGGCGACCTTTAAAAGGTTCCAAGTTGCCTGTGCTGTGGGAGCAGGGCTGAGCACTGTGTCCTTAGATGGCCCCTGCGGAGGGAAGATCAGGGAGTATCGCAGTGTAATGGACCCAACCGCAGTCACACCACACTCTCCCACACTGCAGGCAGGACTTCAGGCCATGGGGTGCTTTCTTTGTGGGGTGCCCTCCCAGCATTTCAGCTCTTCACATGGCAGACTCCCCCTCATCCTTACAAGCTCAGCTCAGAAGTCCCATTTACCTACCACGTGGTCCCTAGCACTGAGCCTGACAGACAAGGAGTGGGTTATATTAAGAGCTAACTGTGTGCTTATTCACCTCTTTCTTTTGGACCTTTTCTTTAAATTTTTTTTCCCAGCTTTATTGATATATAATTGACATATAACATTATGTAATTTCAAGGTGTACAACTTGAATATGGCACAATGTTTCCCACAATAAGGTTAGCTCGTACATCCTTTACTGCACATAGTTACCATTTTGTTCTTGTTAGGGTGAGAACATTAAAGCTCCATCATCGAAGCAATTGTCAAGCTCAGGGTCCAGCAGAATAACGCCAGCCGAGTGTGGTCGGTAGGGTACGTGACTGTCTCACGCGAGACGGACAGCAATTTGAACACTTCACCTAAAATGTCATGTGATGTGCTTGAGTGTGATATTGCTATGTGATGGAATTTCATGCTTATGATTTTGTAATAAAAGATTTTTATGTAATAAAAGGGGTGTTATTTGTGCCAGGCCCTGTATATAATACACTGTTGTTAACTATAATCATTGAGCGTACATCGGATCTCCAGAACTTACACATCTGTAACTAAAAGTTTGTACACTTTGACTAACCTCTCACCATTTCCCTACCCTCAGACTCTGGACACCACCTTTCTTCTCTGTTTCTATGAGTTTGATGTTTTTAGATTCCACATATAAGTGAGATCATATAGTATTTATCTTTCCTTGACTTATTTCACTAATGCAATGCCCTAAGGTCCATTCCTATTGTCACAAATGGCAGGATCTCCTTCTTTCTGATATTCCATCATATATATATACACACACACGCGCGCGCGCACACGTGCACGTGCCATATATGCCACAATTTCTTTACCCATTTGTCTCTCAATGGACACTTAGGTTGTGCCCATGTCTGGCTTTCTGAATAATACTGCAATGAACATAGGGGTACAGATATCTTTTTGAAATAGTGATTTTGTTTCCTTTGGAAAATACCCAGAAGTAGGATTGCTGGGTTATACAGTGGTTCTATGTTTTCTTTTTTGAGGAACCTCCATGCCGTTTTCCATACCTGCTTCATCAATTTCTATTTTCATTGAGGGCAATGTACCTCAAGATCCACAGCCTCCAGACCCGTAGGTATTCGTGTACTTTCTGAGCTGAATAACACATGCGGGCTGGGAACATGCTGGTTCAGTAAAAGCATCTCACAAAAAGCTTCGGAAGCCATAACAATGGGTGAGATACTGTGCCCTGCACAGGTTGAGAACTCGTTGCTTCATTCTTTTCCACAGTCAGCTGTCTAGTATAGCACGGCATCCAGTTTGGTTCACAGTGTTCCAGAAGTTACAAAGAAAGTAAAAGATTTGCAAAGAACTTAAAAGGATGAAAAATTAGTGTTTTAAGGAAAGGTAAGCAGAATTATGCTTATTTCTTCTAAAGAAAGTAAAAGGAGGAGGTATCCCATTGTTTTCGGGTGTCCTTAAATTTAAACATATGCTACTGCTGGAAAACGAAACACATACATGTGTTTCCCTTTGTGTCTAAGCTACCAGAAAAGTTTGCAGTAAAATTCACTGACAATTGGCACAAACTGCTCAATGTAGGCGTCTAAAAGTCTTCATTATTTCTGTTTCTTACAAATGGTCTTTCCTTTATTTGTAGATGTATTCCCTAGGAATACATGTATAGATGTACAGATGGGCCATTTTTGAAAACTCTATCAAAAGTAGAGGAGGTAAAAAAAATTAAGCACAGACAAGCACTACTTTCAAATGTATAAGATGGATATGAAAAGGCTACTAAGATCTTTCAGTCTAGTTTAGAAGACCAAGTAAGGAGAAATTAGTTTATTTAAAAAAAAAAAGCTGAAAATAATTCATTTGAAAGAACGAAAAAATTCCTTCTTGCCCACGATGAAACATGGAAACAGGGAAATGGGGTGCTGAAGATGTCTGAGACATTTGTGTCTTTGAAAACAGCAAACGTGAGGGATTTTATAAATTGTAAAGCGATTTATAAGGTTTTCCTTTTTATTATTTAGAAAGAGAATGCTAAATAAACATTCTGCACAATTGAGATATATATCTATTTTTCAAAAAAGGCAAGATTGGAAGACCTCCCAAGGAAGGGCCTATTTAGTCACCTGAACTATATTCAAGCAGATTTCTCACTTATTTTGAAAAATACTTCTTGATCCCTTTGTTATGCTGATAATAAGTACATAGCAAAATTTTTTTTTGCCATTGTTGAAATGATTTTATTCTGCCAAACACAGCTCTCAGAATTCTCTCATGAGTTACTTTTTCCTTTTAAGTGGATCTTTAAAATTTTTTTTTAAATTGTTGTAAAATATGCCCTGGCTACTGTGGTTCAGTTGGTTGGATCATCGTCCAGCAGAGACTGAAAGCCTGTGGGTGTAATTCCCAATCAGGGCGCATGCCTAGGTTGCAGACTGGGACCCTGGTCGGGGAGCTGTGAAAGGAGCTGGTTAATGTTTCTCTCTCACATGGATGTATCTCTCCCTCTCCTCTCTCTCCCTTCCTCTTTCTCTAAAAAATCTGTAAGTCCTTGGGTGAGGATTAAAAAAAAATGTTGTAAAATACACATAACATAAAATTTGCCATCTTAATTATTTTTAAACAGACAGTTCAGTAGTGCTAGCTACATTCACCTTGTAGTGCAACCAATCTTTAGAACTCTTTGCAAAACTGAAACTTTGTTCCCATTAACCACCTCCCCACTTCCCCTTCCCCCCCAGACCCTGGAAACCACTATTCTACTCTCTGTCTCTATGATTTTGATTATTAACCTTACATAAGTAGAATCTTATCTCATTTGCCCTTTTGTGACTGGCTTTTTTTCACTTCACATAATATCCTCTAGGGCAATAGACAATATTTTAACTCTTACTTATTTCTGCTTTTTAAAATCACAGGCTTCTATGCCGTGGGTTTCCCTGAGTCATGGATTCATTGAGAATGATGAGATAATATCCTAAGCTGTGACCTAGCTCACAGTTTTGCTGCCATTGGATAGTTGATAAAGTGCACAGATTCTAGCTCAGGGGTCACTCTTCCTTACACGGTTCTTCCTTCAAGACAGCGGATACTTAAGCGGCACTGCCTTCTCTTCCTGGAGGAATATTTAAGCTTAAACCACTATGGCTGGGTCTACTGTGGGTAATATCCAAGCACGGAAATCATTACCCATCAATTCATTCATTCCTACATACAAGAAATGCTTATTGGGCATACCTACCTACAGGCAAAGCATTATGGCAGGCACCAAAAAGAATGTCATGATCCTTGCACTGAGAAACTTGAAATCTTCCTGAGAGATGAGGTAAATACGATTAAAAAAATGAATAGTACATGCTACAGACTGAATGTTTGCTTTCCCCCCAGATGCATAGGTTGAAACCTAATCTTCCATGTGGGCCCTGGAAGATGAGTAGGTAAGGAAGGTGGAGCCCGCATGATGGGATCACCGTGCTTATAAAAGAGATCCCAGATTGCTCCCTAGCTGCTTCTGCCATGTGAGGACGCAGCAAGAAGATGGCTGCCTTTGAACACAGAAGGGGGCCCTCCACAGACACTGCTGACATTGGCTAGCACCTCGATCTGGGACTGTAGCAATCTCTGGAAGTGTGAAGTATAAATTTCTGTTGTTTATAAGCCACCCAGTCTGTGGTATTGTGCTATAGCAGCTTGAACGGCCTAAGACTGTACAATAATAGCACAAAGGATTGTCACAGGATTCCATGATTAATTGACAAATTAATGACAAAACCTTAAGTGCTATGTGCTCCAGAGAAGGAAGATGTCCTGTAGGGCAGGCAGATTGGAGACTAGGGTTCACACACAGCCCCCGATATGTTGCAGGTGCTTGATGATTAGTGAAGGAAAGGAGGTGTGGCATTTGTTTAATCTTTTTTGTATTTTTTCCATGAACAAGGAAAATGGGGAAGGTGTAGCGTTTGAAAAGACAAAGAGAATGACGAAAGAGATTTATGGCCTGGGGAATAGTGTGTGTGAATGCTTGGTGTTGGGAAAGTTCACAGATTATTTGGGAAACACTAGGAGACTGGTTTTTCAGAAGGAAGGGGACAGACACGGAGGTGCCTGAAGATGAAGGTCAGCTATGAAAACATGGGCCCTGCTGGGGAGGGCTTGGAACGGCGGAATCCGGTTTTCAATTGAATTCTCTAAGTAATTAGGAGCTATGAAGATGGGTGAGCAGGAGTAACATGATTAATGTGGCATTTCAGGAGAATTAATCTGGCAGGTATATGCGATGGATGAGTGCAGAGAAGAGACCAGAAGACAGAGAGAGCTGCGAAGAACACTTCGCGTGCTCTCGATGTGGCCGTGTCTGTACATCCTCTCAATTGATTTCGGAAGAATGAGATGGCCTTTAAGAGATAACAAGAACTCCACTGGGACCTCACCATCTTCCCACTGGAGGTTGTGCTTACAGAAAGGTCATGATTAAACTTTATGTCTTTCCAAATTCAAAAGGATATCCATTTTACGCTTCCATCTTCATCTTTACTTAGTGGGTATAATGATTATAATTAAGGAGATACACAAAGAGGTTATTAAACAGGGGCTCTGTTTAAGTTCATGATAATTATGAAATACCTACCAAGAGGGCAGGCTGAATGACTTTGGGGGTAGAGGGGAGAGGAGCTTTTGTATCTAGGAGAGATTTGTACTTACAATCTCGTTTAATGGCACTGATGTTGCATACTTTAAGGGAAAACCTTAAAGTACGGCTCAAAGAATGCTGTCTAGTGCATCGATTTTTATTTTGGGGTCCTCATTATTATTAAATTAAATTTTCCTTTAAAAAATACAGCTATACATCATTAACCCATTATCAGAAATCATTTCTTGACCATTTCTTCAAATTTTCCAAATCAAAGACTAATTAGTAAAGCCCTAGTTAGAAATGTACATATCCATATCTATGTGTGTCTACATTTATCTTTCTTCTTTAGAGAATTTCTGTTATTAAAGAGAACATCTTTGATTTCCTACAGAATCATCTTGGAGTCAGACCTCTTGACCTCCAAGGTCAAGGGTCAAAAAGTTCTCTTCTTCTGTTCTCCACACTGCTCCAACACATTCTATGACCAAGGATTCTGAAAGCAAATATGAGATCACAGAGCCTAGACTGGCCTACAGTCTCTGGGGGGGTCTTTCAAAGCTCAGTATGCTTGTTTATAGCTTCCAGTGGAAGTTTTCTCTTTCCCCCAAGGCTTCTCTGAAAATTAACTCCTGCCCATTGTCTGCTGTGCATCCCAGCAGATATTCAGGGAGCATGGATGCCTTGGGCAAGCTCCACACAGACTTGGGGAGATCTGTTCCCTGTTCTCTTTTATTCTTTTCCTTGGGCTCTCCTCTCCGAGGGCAAGCTCTGGCCTTTCCACCAGCCAGGTCCTACTTTCTGAGTTGTGGTTGGGCTTTGAGATCATCATTCACGCCCGCTGTGGTCCTACACTTCTCATAGCAGCTCGTGCCAGTAAGGGAGCCCTCCAAGGGCATTAGACTCAGCTTACTGGAGCTCTGCAGTGGAACAGGAGACTGCAGCCCAGCCAACAGCGAGATATTTCTTCGCTGCTCTTGGCTCTCTGCGCACGTTTTTGTAAAACAGTTATTTGGAGGTATGGGTGGACAGATTTGCATGCTTTGGACAAATACTATCTGAACATCACCCCATTTGCTTCCAACTTTCCAAATACTTCATTATCCTAGATACAACTTAGCCTCATTATCAGAGTTTACTTTTGTGGTAACACCACTCACCTCTCATGCAGCCAGACTACTAGCAGGAAGCAGAAGCCCTGGGAGAGCCAACGAAAAGAGAGCAAAGTCTGTCCTCCAAACCCTCTGCCCACCCTTTATAGGATGGCCCTGCACGCCCTCACTCAGAACAGATTTATTCTTTTTTTTTAAGGCACAATTCTAAAAATCCCATTTTTTGGTTTCCTCAGCCCTCATTCCTTTACAGCCTATAATTTAGGAGAGGCAGGCCCACAAAGAGAAGGAAGAAATGGCCACTGGAAATCTGATGGTGAGGGAGCCGTCAGGGCAGTTACTCTAAGCAAGTAAGTGGCCACACAACCATCTGACAAAAGAAAGGATGGAACACATTTCTTTGGGGTCAACTAAAATTTTTTGAGAAATTTAAGTAGTAAGAAAGCTGGGAGAAAAACCTGAGTATGTAGAGCCAAGCCCCCTTCAGAGAGTTTTTGAATCCTGCAGATCTGCTGGTAGCTGTCTCTGCTTGCAAAGCCCTTGTTTAAGCTGCCAGGATTAGCACATGTGTGGGGCTTTAGCACAGGAATCCTGATGGTCACCTGCACGTTGGATACCTTATAGCAAGTTCTGAGTAGACTTGTCAGAAGGTACAAAAGGGCTGTGGAAGGCATCGCTGGTAGCGTTGATTTGTACTTAACTCACACTCATCCACTCAACAAACATCTTAGACCACCTCCTACATTCCGGAAAGTGTGCTGTGTTCCAAGGATACGATATGAGAACCCGCCTCCTGGAAGCTTACAGTCTAGAGCAGCCAGAGGGTAGTTTCTACTTAGAGTGTCTCAGTTCAAATAAGACACATGCAAGCGTACAATAGCCACACGTGGGAGGAGCTACTACATCGCACAGTGCAGATATCTTCGCACATCTGGCTATTACCTGATCATTACTAATGCAAAGGCCCCAGTCCATCTGTGGCCATTTCTAGCTTATCTAAGATCTCTCTGGAAATCACACGCTGCATAGGGAAAATAATAATTACTCTTTTACCTAGTTAGATATACCATGACTAGCTGATCTTACAGTCTTCCTACCATAGACAATGGTATTGCTTATATGATAGCTCTCTCCTCTACCGTGTGCATAGAAATCAATGTAAAACTCCATTTACCTCCCCTAAACCCCACCTTTTGTCTATCAGCATCTCTGGCTGTACTACTGTATTCTTTCTAAAAAATCTTACCCATAAAACACACTCAGTAAATATCTTCGAGTGAATGACTAAAGAAACATTTTGTAAATGTTATCTGCACTTACCGATTTCAAAGCACTAGGAAACCAGCACCAATATTCAGGAACACTTCAGATCTCCTGTGCACTAGTTGTTTCTCTCCCTGGGCTATCTCAGCTTTCATGTATGTAAATAGAGGGGTTGCTTATGAAAAATTCATGCCCTGCCTCACTGCACCATCCTATTAGGAACCGGGGCTGACACAGGAAAAGGGGGACACGTCTCACTTCAGAAAGTGTATGGCACCTATTTGGAAAACCTGAACACTGCCCTGACACCTTGGTTTTCACCCTGGAGTTGAGAGAAGAATGCACGCTGATGAGTGGTTTTGGCACGGTTATTCCTGTTAATTTTGGAACTGGTAGGTTGAACAGATTTCACCAAGTATTATGTCTCCTGTGCTTTCCCCCTCAGCTGAAAGCAGATACTGAGAATTGCCCCCAAACCTGCTTTTACTGGGATCTGCCAGCCTCTGATACTGCAGACAGACAAAGAGGTCCTGATTAAGACATGGCAGAAAGAGGGCTTCTGATCGCAGGATCGCGGTCTTGGCACTCAGCTTCTTCACCTGCAAAGACCCCATTTGCAGCAGCTTTAAAAAACACAGGCCACCTTCTGCCATAGGTAAGAGAGTGCACCGAAACCAGCACCTGGCATAATTGATAGACACCTGCCCTAAATTATTCCTTGCCTTTACAGGATAGGAAATGGCTTTGGTCTGAGCAAACCTTAGCCATCTCAGGAAGATAGATGTAACTTCCTCTAAGGTTAGGCCTGACTTTGTGCCAAAATTCCCTCGTGCTCCCTTACTCATTCTGGTTTTGGTTAAAATGTGGCTTTGTGGCCACCAGACAAATGTACCTGGAAGACTTCAGATGGCAGAGGGTATAAGTGATTGAGGGCTCTCTGCTATGCACTGAAATCTTCTGCTGTGTTGGCATGGAGGCCCTGCCTCCCATGGGCTGCTCCCCACCAGTGACTCTTCAGTGGAGATGCTAAGGCCGACCCATTCCTGGAAGATGCTGGATTCATTTGTTGGCCAATTTAGACTCAAGGACTCCCGAGTGGCTCAACCACTCCGGCTACTGCACAGTGTTTTAGGATATGTCCACACAAACTTCTCTTCCTGTCTAAGTCAGTTCAGGCTGCTTTAACAAAACACCACAGACAGGGTGGCTTACAAACCCAGAAATTTACAGCTGACCTTTGAACAACAAGGGTTTGAACCACGTAGGCCCGCTTATATACAGACTTTGTTCAACAGATACTGTAAATGTATTTTTTGTCCTTATGATTATCTTAATAACATTTCCCTTTCTCTCTCTCTTACTTTATTGTAAGAATACAGTATATAATACATACTGGGTGGGGTAAAAGTAGGTTTACAGTTCTGAGAAGGCAAAACAGTTTATTCTGGTATTATTATTATTTTCCACATGAACAGTGAACCTACTTTTACCCCACCCTGTATAACATACAAATAAATCAACTGTTCATGTTATCAATAAGACTTCTGGTCAACAGTGTGCTATTAGTAGTTAAGTTTGGGGGCAGTCAAGAGTTACATGTGAATTTTTGGCACACGAGGATTCTGTAGCCCCAATCCCCATGTTGTTCAAGGGTCAGCTGTATTTCTCATGGTTTAAGCGGCTGAGAGTCTGAGGTCAGGGCACCACAGGTTTGTGTGAGGGCCTTCTTCTGGGCCACTGACTCCTGGCCCCTCAGGTGGCGGAAAGAGGCAAGAGGTCTCTCCGCAGCCTCTTTTGTCAGGGCACTAAGTCCATTCATGAGGGCTCTGCTCTCATGACTTAAGCACCAACCGAAGACCCTGCCCCTGAGTATCTTCACCTTTGGGGGTTAGGAGTTCAATGTATGAATTGGGAGGTGGCACAAGCATTCGGGGTCTAGCACTCCCTCTTTCCTTCACTCAAGATCAGGCTTGCCTTGGTTCTGAAGACTCTCCCAGCCTTTCCCAGCTCTTTCCTATCATGCAAGCATTTCCTTTAATAAAATCTTTGCATATGTAACCTTGTCTTGGTGTCTGTTTCTTGCAAGGCCCTGACATACAGGCTCCTTTCCGCTGACCCAGAGGAAGGCAAGAATCTATTATAAATACACAGGTTTAATCAGGGCCTCACACGTAGTAGGCATTCAAGCCATATTTGCTGAATGAATGAATGAGTGAGTGAATGAACGAATGAGAGACCCTTACACAGCTAAGGACGTAGCCCTAGTTATAAAGATGAATCTTTTTATGACATGGTACAAGTGACAGCCTGTTGGCCTCCTTACTATTGAGGCTGCTGCCCTGCATTCCTAAGGAAGCAGGAATATCATTTCCTAGGAGCTGACTGGGGTGAGAGGATGGCATCGGGGTTCTTCTAATGGCATGGGAGCCGCAGCGAGTCCAGGTCTCTGAGATTCTAACTTAGAAGTCAGCAGGCAACTTTCCTTGGGCTCCATGTTCCTAAGGAATAAGGCAACAATCAATCCCTTTGCACCTAGTGGGGCCAGGGAAAGGAGGCCCCATCAAAAACCAGCAGTTCCAAGGAAGAGCTGAAGTTCACTCGAAGCAAGACAGGTTGGGTGCCCTGAGTAAGGGAGGGTGGAAGAAGAGGGTAGAAGAAGCACTTGAGAGCTGGCTCCTATCTCAACATGAATAAGTGTGGCCACCTACTGATGCAATGAAGCCTTGACTCGCCCCCATAAGGCACCCTTCTGACTCATGGGAGCACATTTAGCATCACCTGGAAGTCTAGGACAGCTGCGGTGCATTTCCTCTCCTACAGAGGGTGATCCTGGCTAGAGCCTGGGTGGAGGCATAGATTCCCTAAATATTCAAGCAGTTAGCAGCAAGTACAGTAATGGCGATATTCAGAGAGACTGTGAAATTGCCAAAGAATTTTAGTTGGAGGCTCTAGGCCAGTTTTATCAAACACCTACTACACCATGATTCTGGATGTAGGTCCTGAGAATCTGAATTTTAACAAGCATCCAAGAAATTCTTGGCCCTAAATGTAGTCTACATGGGCTGGTATTGAAGACACTATAATTGGCAATCGTGACAGAGACAGAGCCAATTTTTCTGGCAGCAAACTGCAAAGGTAGGGCGATTACAGACAGAAATTTAACTGAACAAACTCCCATTCCTAGTCAAATAGAATAGAAACTTCCAGACCCTTTTCCCCACTGAATCCCAGAGTATCAGAGGCGATCAGCCCCCATTAGCAGGGAGGTAAGGAGACAACAGCAGATGTTTGCAAGAGTTTAGAGAAGTGGCAGGAGGAATGGACAATGAACCCACTGTCAGAGTCTGAAAGTGTTAAGGGCCTGTTATGAATAATGTCACAAGCGAGCCAGTGTTGATGAATTTCAACCTCATTTCATCCCTCACGGGCATGAAACAGAAGCAGCCAGCCACTAATCTCCCGTCTCTGTTTGTGGCATGCCCACAGGATGGATGTCTTGCTAGGCCAGAGGCAATTTCCTGTCATGCAAACTAAAAATATTTGGTGCTCACTCACTTTTCCAGGCTCCCTAGAGGCAGGGTGTGGGCATGGGAACTGGGCTCATGCATTGGCCTTAGACCTGGAATGGCAAGTTGGTGTGGAGAAGAAGTCCTGGACACCAGGAGACATCCCAGCGGCAGCAGCAGTAGGAGCGTGTCTGCCCCCAGGGCAATAGTGGCAGCTGTCCTCGTGAGAGTGTCCGGTGCCCAGGTTAGCAGCTCCGGGGTGCAAGCTGCAGCATCGAGGCCTGATGTGGAGCTGGTGGCATCCTCAGGGGGCCCATTTGGTAGTGGGATTTGGGGCATCTTTCTTGGCCATGTGACCCTGAACCCAATAATAGTCTGGCTCTCATGGAAATTTTTTAACCTCCTGGGTGACCTTCCTCCTTACAAATTTCCTTCCCTCATAATCAGCCAGATGTGTTTCTACAGTAAGGAACTAGGAACCCCAATGGGCTGAGTAGTTTTTTGTTGGGAGAGGCCTTGGTTTTGAGCTGAGCGTGCAGCTCAGGGAGGTGGCCATGAGCAGAGCTGAGGAATCCAGGGGTCTCCTGCCAGCAGCCAGGGCAAGCCAGGTGAGCATCCGAGATCAGAGGGGTGATAGACTCGGAGGAGAATAACTCACTCTCACCCCTGCTGACACCAGGACTATGGGCTTCCGTGAAAAAAGAGCTTCCAGGGCATCATTCTGCAGGAGCATTCTTGGCAGAAAAGAGAAGGTCAGATGAGGAGGAATCGTCCTTTCAAACAAGACGTGAACCTGCAGCACAAGACCCTGCAGTCTGCAGGACAGAGCATGACAGGGAGAGCAGAGCTCTGGGTGAACTTAAACCTCTAGGAACTTCCTCTCGGGTGCATTTGCAGGGGGACACCTGTCAGGGCCCAGAGCAGGAGGAGATACAATGAGCAAGCTTCCTTGACGTGCAGATAGTCCATTTGCTTCCCAAGGGCTCATCAGGAACAGAGGCTGGGGTAGTGACTGTAATGTCGGTTGTGATGTATTGGCAGTGCTTTTAAAGCAGATCAGGGAGCAGTGCCAAGGTTACCCCAACACTAAGCTTCAAATCAACCTGTCTCTTTTGCTTTCAGAATATCCTGTGATTAATGGGGACCTATAGCCCAACAAATGAGAGGAGGTGACATCGCGAGGATCACTCTCTGTTCTGATTAAGTTATTAATCACTCCTTAATTATGAAAGACGGAAGTTTGTGTCCTGTCCCACAGATCTTCTAGAGGACGTCTTTGGGGCTGACGGTTTGGTGGAGATATGGTCTCCAGCTTTTCAGAAAGCCCAGCACCGCCCGAGACTGGGAGAAGTGTATGAAATCTGCATATTCCTCTTTAAGTAATGAGGTCCCAGGACAAGGCAGGTGCCAACTGTTCCAGGACTAAAAAAAATGGGGTAGTTTAATGGAGCTTGCACCTCTGTTCCCACAGAGTGATAAAGAGCGTTTTAGTGAGGGAGCTCATTGCAGGTTGTGTGTGTTGTTTTCTGAGTGATGAAGGGTGAGGGTAACATACAAGCGTGTGGTCAGAACTATTTGCGTCTTGTCCCACCATCATGGGCCAGACCACGGGTTCACTGTTCCCCCATCTCACAGCACACAGGGACCCGGCCATTTGGAATTGTACCACGTCACGTCCTCACCATCCCTGATATTACCGTTTAGTTGACTAACATCTCAGTTTCCAAAATTGAGTCCCTCCACAGCTTCGCAGAGGCAGCTTGCCTGGCAGCCTTAAGTCTTCATACTTCACTCTTTGCCTTGTTTATTCCTTCCACATGTCTAAACTTGGTTCGGTGTCACTTCCTCCAGGAAGCCTTCCCTGATATCCCTGCCTGATCCCCTCTCTTCCCAGCGCCCTCTTGCTTACTGCCATCCACAGTTGCCCGTCACCAAGCTGCTCATCATCTTCCCCTCTGGATGCTGGGCTCTTTGTGAGAAGAAGCGATTTTATTCACCTTGTTATTCCAAGTTCCTCCATATACCAGGCCTTAACAAATGTTTGCTGAATGAATAAATGAATGGATGGATGAGTGAATCTTATTCATTATTCAATATTAGGCACACATTGGTTCATTTGCCAAACAAATAAATGAACAGTTGAGAGCTAAAATTTCTAGCGAACCGTGGTGGAGACTGCTCACTGCCCTTCCTCCTGAGCACATGCTCAGGTCACATTTCCCACTTTCCTGTGCAGACAGAGGTGGCCGTGGAGTGTGAGGGGGAAGCCACAGGCATCACTTCTAGTTTGCTGGGGCACAGGTCCCTCCCCACTGATTTGATTTTGCACAAGTTAGAAATATCTTTTACCTTAAGTCACGGAGACTTGGTTCATCTGTTACAGCAGATGCCACTACCTTAACTAGCACACCACATTCTCATGAAGGACTGTGTCTCCTGACTGATGTCCCTCCATGGGACACTGAGGGAACCTGCTTCCCTGTCTTGGAAGTTGTGAGATCTGAGGGCAGTTTCCTCAGCATGATCTCATTCTGCTATATTCCTAGCAGAGCTTCTCAATCTTTAAAGTGTATACGTGGTACCTGGGGATCTTGGTAAAATACAGGTTGTAGTTTGCGAATGTGGGTGGAGCCTGAGACTCTGCAGTTCTAACAGGCACCCAGGGGATGCCCATGAGCTTGTCCACAAACCACACTTCAAGGAGCAAGAATGCAAGAAGAGGGGCCAGCTACTCTCCTGGGTTAGCTGGGGAGAATGCCACCTACAGGTGTGACAGGGCAAGGCCAGATCGCCTGGTGCCTTGATTCTGGGAGGAGGCCTGACAATCTGCATTTCTAACGAGTTTGAAGGCTGCGGTTCCTGTGAACACGGAGAGCCATGGCTTCGTGGCTAACAGCGGGCACTTGGTAGCCATTCCACCTGTCTTTAAAACCTAGCCCTGCCGCTCATTAGCTATGCGAACTTGAGCAAATTACATAATTTCCTGGTGCCTCAGTTTCCTCATCAGTTAAATAGACGTGATACCAGTAACAATATCTACCTTATCAGATGGTTGTAAGTATCACACAAACGTATGGGAAGTGCATGCCAGGCACTGAATGGCTCTGCATCGGAGTGAGTTATGACTATGACATGACTAGAGGTATGAGTGTGGGCTTGTGTTCTAACCTTGCTCCTCTACCTCCCAACTCGGTCCCAGGGCAAATTACCTAACCTTTGTCAGCTTCACTGTTTCCATTTGTTAAATGCAAATAAAAGGACTTGCTTCACAGGGATGCTGTAGGGATTAAATGAGAAACTACATATAAAAAAATTACATGACTCAAAGGTAGCTGCTGCTAAAATTAATGACACAAGCCTGACTTCAGGCAGATTTAGGCACGCTCTTGCCCAGTCATCCAAGCCAGGTGATTGGCTAGAGCCGCTCTGCTCTGCTCCGCCGTCTGAAGTGCTGAGAGGCAGAGGGCTCGTGCCAGCTCGGCCCCTGGGCGCCACTGCGGGCTTGGGCTTGCCTTCTTATTCTGCTCTGCTCCAGACTCTCCTTTCGTGCCAGCGTCTTCAGGTTTATGGCCAAACCTTTCAGCAGCTGTGTCCAGTTCCATTTCATTTAACGCTGGGAGAGCTGTGAAAACAAAGCTGGATGCCACGGGATGGAGAGCTCCCAGGCCTCTCCCTGCCTAAGGAAAGGACGCCTCTCCAGGAAGGTCGGGCTCCTCTGCAGCCTCTAGGGCCACCTCACTTGCCTATCCCCATCTTTATTTCTGGCTGTAAAGGGACTCTGAGCTGGGTCTGCTTTCTAAACCATACTCCATGTACTGTGGTTCTTCCGTGGAAATGGCTTCTGTATGCTAGACAATCCTGTTCACCTCTCAGAAACTGCAAGAATTCTGATGTGCTTTGGCTTCAGTCTCAGGAGAGAGGCCGCCAGGCCATTTTGGAGCTGAAGTTTATATTTAAATGCCCATTATTAGAACGCCACTCCGTAGCATATTATCTTCCCGAACGTGCTCGGCAGTCCTGTAGGCATCTGAGTGGAGTGGTCCTCATCTTCATTTAGGCAGCCCCCCTGGGTCTTTCAGTCCGATTGGCCGTTTCATTTGCAACTTACAATACAACTCGTTTACTCTCCAGTGCGCCATAAAAGGATGGGGAGGGTTCTAGAAAGTGCTACAGACAGCTGGGACTCTGGCAAATATTTGGCCCAAAGCCCACCAGCCCACACCAGCATCCGCCTGCCACCTGGATGGTGCCAGTCTCTGGGTACAAAATGAGTGAAACTGTTTACTGCGCAGACATTACAAACGCCCACTCTCCAGGCCTCCTTACTCAAGCAGGGCTATGTGGTCTAATTGGACCAGACTCAGGAGACAGAGTTTGTGTCCCAGCTTCCCAACAACCTCCTTTTGTGATTTTTGATATAATAATAATCATGATCCCCAGGAACTGAACACCTATTCTGTGCCAAGTACCATGATCCTGGCCTGATCTGTGATTCCCTCAGTAGGTGCTGACAAGGCAGGTGTCGTTATTCCCATATCACAGGAGAAAAATTGAGGCTCAGACAGACATAAGTAGCTTAATAGGTAGGAAGTGATGGAGGCAAGAACGGAACCCAGAGGCATCTGATCACTAAGGAGGACTCTGTCAACACCGGGCACAAACCTTTCCTGGCTTCGTTCTTCTTACCTGTAGAAAGACAGGTTTGGATAGTGTGTAATTCTCTGTCACCTCTGGGTAAGTCCTTCCTTGATGCCCACAGTAGGACCCATCAGCC
>PVJD01013494.1:0-33779 GCA_004026545.1 Mormoops blainvillei
TAAGCAGAGCACACATGCAAAGAAAAGGCATAATGAAAGGGCATCGACCCTGCGATATTCACCCTTTCACCTCCTCCTTTTTCAAATTCCTCTCCAACACCACTTGCCTTCAAGGCTGGATGCTGCTGCATTCCCTGGGGTTACTTTCTACTCTGGGCAGGGAGGTGCACAGAATGTCTAAAGAGCCTTTTAAATAGCATACTTCTGCAAATTTGCAAGTTCTGTCTTGTCAAAACAATGTGGCTTTACCCATTTTCTCTAGAATTTCTCTAGAAGTGAAGAAACACAAACATAACACAAAACACACGCACATATCTATCAGTTTCACGCTAAGTCAGTGTCTATGTTTAGCTTTCTGCTGGAAATGTTATTTCAGAGTTTAATTAGCTGAAGCTAATCTCCGATGCCTCTCTTTTGGACATCCCTCCTTCACTTCAGACAAAAATATTCATCACGATACATGATTATGAAGTGATTAAAATAAAGAGTATCAGCCTGTCTTTTTAAGTACATTGAAAAAAGGCAACATGAGTAGTTTACAAATGTTTCTATTATTTGCAGTATTGCGAATAGGCCACCAGCTGGTATTCAAATAAGTGATCCTTTACTGGAAGTTCAGGGTAGGGGGATCGGCTAGATGTGAATGATGCATTGATTCTATGATTTGGTGATGTGCTCAGGGGTTGTTGCCTTGAGGAGAGTGGTTATACAGCTCCAATGACTAAGCATCTTAATTTAAAATACATATACCTGTTGCATACCAATGAAAATTAAAAAAAGGTATTTATAATACCCATAATAGACTATTTTTCTATTGCTTCCATTTCTCATATTAAAAAATATAGTAATAACATCTCATGAAGTTTTTACTCTCCACAATATTTTTAAATTTACTATTTTAAAGTAAAAATAACTAACATTTTAAATACTCTTTTAAATACAGGGTCCAGCACAAATAACACCTTTTTTTATTACAAAATCTTTTATTAGAAAAACATAAGCATGTAATTCTGTAACATAACAATGTCACACTCAAGCACACCATATGACATTTTAGGTGAAATGTTCAAATTAAAACTACAAATTATTACAGCCATGTTATTACCCTACCAACCACACTCAAGCAGACATTAACTTCTGTCAGACCCTGTATGTTTTAAAAGTCAAGCAGTTTAATTTTGCCTCCTTCAACTGTTTGACTCTATTAAAGAAAAATGAAGTTTAAATATGAGGTTGTTTGTATCAAGTCAGGTAACCCTTTCCCCGTAGCATTTGAAGAAAAAACTGTAGGAATTCAGTGATCATTGGCTCTTATATTAAAGAACTTGATTGAATGTTGTAACTCGAGAATTCTCCGCTTCACTCCCTTTTGGTCATGCTCTGTAATTGACCTCTGCACTTGGGAGGACAGTCTGGCCTGTTGGCAAAGTACCAGCCTAGAATTTAGGATCCTTGGACCTGGAATGACAGTTTTCCAGTTCAGAGGTTTTAGCCTTCATTCAGCTGTGACACAGGGCGGGGGATGCTCCCATACCTAACACGAGGCATTTGCATGACCTAGACTGGCCTTCTGTAATTCCACTTCTCTTTCTTTTAAGAAAATGTAAGGAGTGAAATAAAGTGACTTTATGATAGGATTGGGTTTTAATCTTATCAAATTCATTTCAAAATAAACCATCATCCCATGGGAAATGACTTGATGTACAGTAGTATCTCCAAGTACCCCATGAGACAGGCTCCCCCAGAGGTAACAGAAGAAGAGCTCACAGACCAAGTTAAGATCATTGAGTGGCATGGTTAGTTGTATCAATGAAAAACATACAGCAAGAAGCAAGGGGGAAAGAAATGAGGTAGATCAATACCTAGGATACGGTTCAAGCAGGATAAAGGTACCATGCGACCTGAATCCTGTGTTGCACAGTGTTCATGTTTTCTCTCTCTCTTTTTCCTCCTTCCCCCCACCCACCGTCTCTCAAGTTCTCTCTGCTACATCAGCCTTCTTTGCTTACATGTGGCTATAACGTCCAGAGTTAAAGTTGGGGAAGAATGCTCCGCAGATGGAAGCTCCCCGGAGCCAACACACACTTGCTCTATCAGAGAGATGCGGGGGCCGGGGGCCTGTTCAGTAGCTTGCCAATAACCTCCAGAGCAATCCCAGCAAAGGACACGTGGCCACAAGGAATGTCAATAATGGGCAGTCAATTTAAGGACATCCAACTGTCATGAACATTTCATGCCTTATGACTGGTGAATACGTATTTGTTCCTGCCATCCCTCGCAGTATTTGTTCAGCAAAGTTCGCGCTACTTTATGCCTTCACATGTCCCACAAGCTGCATACTTACTGTCATCTCAAAAAGTCTGTTCTTAAATAATGCAGCAAATACACATAAGCATCATTTGCAAAATCACTGTAATTATTAAAGCACCGGCGTATCATTCTTGTACTTAAAAAATGTTAATTGGTCACCCATTGTGTACCAGTGACTCTTCTGGGTATTGGAGATTTGACAATGAATAAAGGAAACTAAAATCCTCCCATTTTCAGAGGCTACATTTCAGGGGGTGCAGCATGGTTAAGGGATGCTTCTTCAGTTTGCATGTGCTTGCGTGTGGATACCTGCACCTGCATTCATGTATGTGCACATGTGGGTAGCAGTACCTATGTGTTTCTGTGTCTGCGTCTATATTGCACATACATAAACTTC
Source organism: Mormoops blainvillei (assembly GCA_004026545.1). Taxonomy (NCBI): domain Eukaryota; kingdom Metazoa; phylum Chordata; class Mammalia; order Chiroptera; family Mormoopidae; genus Mormoops; species Mormoops blainvillei. Next base: position 2,708 of record PVJD01013494.1, read on the forward strand.
TGATTAGCCTAGTTCTACTGCTACAAAGCCACAAGCCTGAAGTCTAGGAGTATTGGAGTATTGAGACTAACAAGTTGCACTGCATTTTCCTGACACGCTGTGTCCCAATGACTACAGAATGCCTGGGTTTGAGCGCTGGCCCTGTCATGTACCATCTGGATGTCTATGGACAAGTCACTTAATCTGGGTGAATCTCACAATGTGTATATAGCTTCTCTAAGAACCTGAGATAAGAGAATGAATGTGGTAGATAAACTAGAAAATTATGCAAAAATATAAGGGAATTTCCACATTATTACCCCAATTTTATCATTATTTTGTTCCTATAGTCCTAAACTAGTTAGTCAACATTTCTTTTTTTGCTTATTATTTATCCTCTAGGCTTAACTTTATATTTCCTTCTGTACCCAAATCTTCAGGTTTATTTCTCTTCTCTTTAATGAAAATACGAGATCACATGGAAGTAGAGGTGGGAAGTCACATAAGGAAAATGTCATCATTCAGCTTCTGCCTTCAGTCCCTATTTGGTTCTCGTCAATAGCCACCACCAAAGTTGGTAAGAGAAGTCTTCCCAATCCGATGCTCACTCTGCTTTCTCACCTTCCACTCCTCCATCCAGTTTCCCCACATTCTTCTACCATCATCCTATTCCAGTGCTCTAAGTATACTGTTTTGTGTTGAAATTTCCTGGCAATCCTAGGGTTTGCTTGCATCCTTATATAAAAAGGCACAACCCTGTCGGTGCCACATAAGTGAGGACGATCAAAGCAGGGCTCTTTAAATTCACTAGCAGCCACTCTGCAGCACTAGACTCTTAATTAAGAAATTCATAAGGAATCGTCTTTATTCAGACGATCTACATTTTATTTGCTACATTTGGTTAGAAACATTTAGACACATTAACTGTTCTTCCAGTCAGAACAAATACTTGCTGTCTGTGGATTAAGCCACTTAATGATTGTCCTTTGTTGAAAGCAAAATATAAAAACATGTATTGTTCCATTTTTAATTTAATTTTATTTATTTACATAAGTCATTGTATTTGGACATGGGAAAGTAATCATTGTAAGAGTGAACTTTTGAATTACTATTGTTAGTTCCCCAATGGTAATATGGTCAAGATATGTTGGGAAATACAGCACAGAAATCTATGAGCCTGCTTAGTTAACGTCTTTGATAAAGAGTGATCAGATGGAGGGAGGCTCCAGCCCCTGAGTAATGGCGGAGGGGCCGATAAATGATTATTCCAAAGAAAAGATTGTATATGCTGGGAAACAGCTTTTGTTAGAACATAAAAGAGAAATTTGATTTACTCTATGTTGTCTCAGAAGACACAACTAGGACTGATATGTAGAAATTACATGGAAGAAAACTGCAGATCAAAAGAGAAAGATCTGCCCTGACCAGTGTGGCCCAGTTTGTTGAACATCATTCCATAAAGCCAAAGGTCGCTGGTTCGATTCCTGGTCAGGGCACATGCCTGGGTTGCAGGTTCGGTCCCCAGATGTAGCAAGTATAAGAGGCAACCAATCAATGTCTCTCTCACATCAGTGTTTCTTTCCCTCTCTTTCTCCTTCCCTTTTCCTCTTTCTAAAAATAAATAAAATCTATTTAAAAAGAGAAAGATCTGCTTAACAATTATATTTTTTTCAAAACTAAAATTATCTGATTTTGGCACCCCACGAAATAATGGGACTACCTATAGCAGAATCTCCATCTGTCTTCTGAATACTGTACAGGTCAGAGAAACGGAATAAAACCACCTATAACCCATACCTACAACATGACTAGGACAAAACAATACTTCGATTTACATGTAACTGGGAAAATAAACATTCAGAAACCAGCAGAGACACCTCTGGAGCCTGCTATAGAGCAGCCAGTGGACACTTCAGGTGTGGAACACAAATATAACCATTTTCCGAAAGACCGAGCCCCGCCCTGAAGGCAGAAATGCTGAGAACAAGCCTTCTCTCTGGATGTTCAGGGCTCTGTCTGGGGGGATTGGGAAGGAGGGCCTTGAAAGAGCATGTGTCAGAGACCGAAGTTGTGCCCCTTCTCTGGGAGAGTGGGAAGGCTTGGAAGAGGGAATGGGTTTGAAGAAGGGTTCCCATGGATTTGGGGGGTGAGGGAGAAGAAGGACATAAGTGGTAGAAACCACAGATTCTACAGAAGCAAAAGAAAATCGAAACATCCAAAGACATTATTATGTTCTCTCTTCTGCACTTCTAAAGAATGTAGACATTTAAAGAATCTGCACTTCACCATTCCAACTGAAGAGGACATGCGGGAGCTAAGAAATCTAATAAGCCATCAAACATCTTTTTCCACATACAGCTGTTATTGCTGGCATAAGAAAATATAAGATATTCCAAAATTAACAGGAAATAAAACACAACATTCATACTAAAGGTATTGCAATAGAAAACGGAAAGTAAAAAATGAAACATTTCATATGATGAAAATTATTCCCAAAAAACAACCACAGAGCAGACAAAACTGTTAACAAAACATGCCAATCTAAATTAAATATCCTTAATTGAATTAAATATCTAAATTAAATATCCTTTTTTTTTTTAACTACTATACTGAATGGTTACTTTATATGACTTAAAATTATCCTGAACCTCAATGGTGTCGTAGTCTCTGACAGTACAGGACCTCAAATCCAGGGTTACCATATTGTTAAAGATGGAGTCAACATTTTAAGAGGAGTTACGTCTAAATACTTCTACATTCACTTTAGCGGGGCAAACCAAAAAAAATAGTGTTCAAGGCAAAGATTCAATATACCATTTTAAACTAAAATAAGGAACACCTGGAATGCCATGCACAGCACACACCTTTCCTTTTTTTTAAAAACATATTTACAATTTTATATACTTACTTATCAATATATCTTATATCTTTACCATTATAAAATTATTTAAAATTATTCAATAGTGCTACCAAAACAAGCATTTGCAGGTATAAAAAAATCTCAAAGAACACGTTTAAAAGTTCAAAATAAAAATGAACATAAAAACAGGAAGATGTAAAATGAGAGCTGACTGAACTAAGGAACAAAACTGAAGAAAAAGAAAAAATAATCTATGAAATAAAGACTAAATTTGATGACATCCAAGGAATAACAGCTTAGACTGTGAATATAATAAGGGACACACACAAAAGTTAAAACTGACAAACTAATGAAAATGAAATTAAGAGAGAAGTATAAAAGATCAGCAAGAAAGAAATAGAGAAGGGAAAAAATATTTTTACTTAAAGATGGGCATTAACAAAGATATTAGTACAAAGATAGCAATATGAACAAAAATATAAACAGAGAACATAAAATACATATTTTATATTAACATATAATAAATGTTTAATATGTAATATTAAAATATTAAGATAGAGAACAAATACAAATATAAACAGACAACATAAAAATAAATCCAATATATAATACACAATAAATCTCACAATATATAATAATTATATCAATAAATAAAAATGGACTTTACTAAAACCTATTACATAAAAACCATTTTCAAATTGTCTCATGTAGCAAAGCCCAACTGCTAAACAAACCCAACTGTTAAATAAACAGACCCACTTAAACTGATTCCGAAAAGCTAGATCAGGTAAATGCAAGTAAATAAAACGTTCTGATATTCCATAAGGGATATTTAAAAACATTAAATAAGACAAAGAGTTTATTTCATAATGCTAAAGGGTCCAATTTTTAGTGAAGAAGTAACAACTATGAATATATATTAATCAAATAATGCAATAGGTTCCTTAATAAAGGGTAAATTACAAAAAATACAAGGAGAAATAAATAAAAATAAAAACAGATAAAAAAACAAAAAATAAAGATATATACAACCTAAATAATGTAATCAAAAAGGTGTATATTATGAACACATATCAAAAAGAACATACCTTCCTATCAAGTGTTCATAAAACATTCAATAAATCTGACCATCTATGTGGTCACCACAAAACTGTGGTAAGGTTCATAAAGTAAAATTAATAAAACATTTTCTGATTATAAAACAATAACTAAAAATTAATTAAAAGCAGAAAACAAAAAGCCCTTCCATGAAAAATTTAAAGCCTTCTATTAAACAATTCTTAGAAAAAGAAGAAATAAAAATTATAGAGTTTCTAAAGAAATATGATAATAAACCCACTATATTAAGGAATCTGTGGAATACAATAAAAGCAGAGATCAGAAGAAAATTCATAGCCTTAAATGTTTACATGAATAAAATGAAAGAAAACAAATTCCCAACAAAGAAAATTAGAGAAAGTACAGTAAAATAAACCTAAATAAATAGAAGAACAAAGGGAGCTTCCAGTCAAGAGGGTGGCACAGGTAAATGCAGTGCTCGCATTGTCCCCCGACCATATCAAAATGACAACTAAGTTGCAAAACAACCACCATTCAGAACCCCCAGAAATCTAGCTGAATGGAAGTTCCAAAACTAGGGATATAAAGAAGCCATATCAAGACTGACAGGAGGAATGGAGACTCAAAATCAGCTGATATCTCCCACAAACGTGGTGGTTAAAAATCGGGAAGGATATCTGGGCTGCAGTGGTTTCACCTACGGAGCCAGGGGTTCCAGTCCCACACCAGGCACCCCCCTCCCCACCCCACTCCACCCAAAGTTCAAGTGCCAGGAAGATAAGTTCCCAAATCTTCTGGTTGTAAAAACCAGCAGAGATTGTGGCTGCGCGAGACAGAGGGCTACGGGAGTCCCAAGCAGTTCCTCTTAAAGGGCCTGCACACAGACTTACTCAGACTCGCTGTCTCTGCGTTTCAGTGCTGGAGCAGCAGTGTGAAAGGCACCAGGGACTTACAGGGAGGAACTGAATTACCCGGCTTCAAAAAGAAGGCTGGAAGGGCAGCTTTCACTCAGACAGAAGTGCTGGCAGAGGCCATTGTTCCTTTGCTGGGCCCTCTCCCTGCAGGTGCAGCTGTGAGCCATATCTGAGTCTCCAACAACCTGGTTTACGCTGTTCACCTTTCCCTGGTGATGCCCTGAGACCTGACCCCATCCCACTTGCAGGCCCGCCCAAGCAATTACCAGTGGCTTTTCCATACAAACCACCTGTCTTGCCTCATGCTACAGACTTTCCTAAAACAACTCAAAGGTTCACAAGCTGCAAACCAGCAGCACCTGGCCTCAGCATGCCTCTAACTCTTGCTAAGTGGCCCCAGGCCAGGACTAGCCGCAGCTGGCATTGGTTCATAGCCTGGACTCCTCTGGACACCTCCAAGCTCAGCACAAATAGCAGTCATCTACAGATCACTCTGTAGCTCTTACTGGATGGCCCCTGGCAGGGGAGAGGTGGCAGCTGACCTTGGCCTGCACCTCCTGAGAGGCCCCAGAGCCAGCACACCAGGTGAAAGGCTTCAGATTGTGCCTGCACAATCAACACATTCAAGGAGTGGACTCAGTGGGTACCAGAGCCCCCACTGAAGTGAGTCCTGCTCCAAGGGCCAGTCTCTGCACAGTAGATTCTCTGCAGTGATCACTGCCAGTTCTCCGAGCTGATTGGTCTGGGGGTAATTCTCTTCCATTGACAGCAATCAAGACTCAACTAACACAGGAGGGCACACAGTGTACCAGGGAGGGGGATTGGACCTGGAACACCAAGCTCAGGTGAACAGAGGCTATGCCACTGGATCCTACTGGACATTTACTACATAAGCTCACTCTACCAAGACCAGGAGACAGTAGGTTTACCTAATACATAGAAACAAACACAGAGAGGAAGCCAAAATGAGGAGACAAAGAAACATGTCCCAAATAAAAGGATGGCACAAAACTCCAGGAAAAAAAAATGAACAAAGTGGAAACAAGCAATCTACCTGATGCAGAGTTCAAAACACTAGTTATAAGGATGCTCAATAATCTCAGTGTGAATGTCAACAAAGAGACAGGAAACATAAAAACGGAGATAGAAAACAAAAAAGTAGCAGGTAGAAATGAAGAATACATTACAGGGAATCAACAGTTGAGTAGATTAAGCAGAGATCAAACAAGCAATTTGGAAAATGAGAAAGCAGAAAACATCCAAACAATAATAATTTTAATAATAATTTAATAATAATTAATAATAATTATTATAATTTATAATATTATAATTATTAATAATAATTTTTAAATAATAATTTAAAAAATGAGGATAGTTTAAGGAGCCTCTGGGACAACTGCAAACATAGCAACATTGGCATCATGGGGATGCCAGAAGGAGAAGAGAGCAAGGAACTGAAAAGCTACGTGAAAAATAATGACAGAAAACTTCCATAACATGATGGAAATATATATACAAGTTGAGGAAGCCCAGAGAATCCTAAACAAGAAGAACCCAAAGAGGCCCACACCAAGACATATCATAATTAAAATGCAAAAGGTAAAGACAAAGAGAGAATGTTAAAAGCAGCAAGAGAAAAGCAGTTAGTTACCTACAAGGGAACTTCCATAAGACTGTCAGCTAATTTCTCAATAGAAACTTTTCAGGCCAGGATCCAAGATGGCTGCAGGGTCACTTAAAGCTCCATCCGCTTGTTCTCAGGCTTGGACCAGCCTTGCAGCTAACTCACAGAGCAAACAACGAAAAAATCCATGAGAGAGCGAAAGCATGTTTAAGTGCATACGTGGACAAGAGTGTGAGGAATGTGTGTGAATGGGCAAGAGAATGCCTCCTGTAGGGAACTCATAAGCAGGCGGCCCAGACTCTCCTAGCAGAGAAACTGCCACTGCCACTGCCCAACACTTCTGACTGAGCAGATTTGGGGGGGCTGAGGATCAGCTCAGGAGCCATGAGCTCCAGGGGCAGAGGGAGAAGGCCGGGGAGGTGCTGGCTGCAGAAACAGTGCAGCAGGAGCATGCCTGCCCAAGGCTGAGAATAACTGGAGGGAGCAGCGAGAAGCACCCTGCCACTGCCCCATGTTATAGCATCACTGTGGGACTCTTCCCAGCACCATCTGGGACAGATCCAGAGAGAAACTTTATCTAAGACTGTCAGAGGTTCTGGCAGACTGTGGCCAGCCCTGACTGAGAGAGTCTTTGTGACTTTGCGGGAGGAAGAGCATGAGAACAGGTGCCCCAGGGCTTGGTGCTGCAGTGTGGGGGGCCACACAGAAACTCTTTTAAAAGAGGAGCTGAGACGACACTGGAGACTTGGCAAGGGCCTGGTACATGCATGTGCATGTGCGCATGTACAGCAGCTCTGACAACAAAGAACTCAGAGGGATAGAGTCATACTGAAGGGACCATGAGACCCAACCCAGCACAGCTGGCTTGCAGGGGACTGTATAGAGGGGAGAGTTTGCGACCAAATATCCTTCGAGAGAGCGACAGGCTGGGGACTGGGCAGCCAGGAGCTGAATGCCTGAGATTCACTGCAGCCAGGCATGTGCCCTCACAGACAGGCGAACCCAAACCCCACCTGCAGGATTATAGGCTCTGCAGATCTGTGAGGCCGAGCTCAGGCGCCCCCTGCTGGGCACATTTGCCCTGGGGAAGGAAGAAGAAGTTCTGAAAGGGCCCTTTTCACCAAACACTAGAGCTATACTGTTACTCAGGCCCTTATCACTGAAACTAGCAGAGCTGAGAGATTAGAGACAGTTGCAACGAGGGGTGTTCGTGGCCTGCCCAGTCTCGGCACCTAGACAAAGCTGTTGTCTGTGCCAAGCAGGAGAGTGGTCCCTTTTACATAGATTGTCCCCTCACAGGACACAGACAGCTAATTCACCAGAAAGCGTACATTATTGGAAAGAATCTGGGACAGGCCAAGGTGAGTTGTGAGAGGGTGGGGAAACACTCCCACAATCTTCCCTGAAGACTGGACAGTGTCCCCCGGGGATGACCCAGGGCTCCCAACCTTCTGTGCACACCAAGGTCCCCTCGGGAGGGAGGTGGAGAAGGTACTGGCAGTCCTCTCAGTTCATTAAATGAACCACTCCTGGGCCCTGGGCTGAAGGAAAGCCAGCATGGCAGAACAGTGGGGATCAGCAAAATCTGAAGGAGACAGCCACAGACTGTGGGCCACTCATAGTCTTGGAAAGGCTACCAAGTGCCACACTAGGGCACCATCTGAACCATCTGATATTACCAGGGGCAGATCAAGACACATAAGACTGGTAAACAGTGGATTCTACTGAGATGAATTCCACTGTGGTCTTCTTCATTATTTGTGTTATTTTCTTTCCTGCATAGCTTTTTAACATTCATTTCTTCTCTTTCAAGTTTGGGCCTATTATTTCACTAGTTTTTATATTTTAGTTTATTTCAAATCTCATATTTTGCCACTCCATTCTCTTACTCCATTTTACCTTCTTCCTTCCTCTTATGTTTGTTACAATTTCATTTTTTCTCTTGCTATGACTTGTTTCTACTCTACACCCTTACTCTTTCTCCCCCATCCAGCCTCTCAGAACCATTTTCTTGTCATTAGTCATCTCACATTGTTTTTCCCGGTCTAAAAATACCATTATTCTCTCTCCATCTTTATCAATCTTTGCTCGGTTATTGATATGGTGGTTGTTGTTGCATTTATTCAATTTTATTTCTAGATCTTTACTATTTTTGTGTTTCAAATCTCAAATTTTACTGTTCCCCTCTCCTACTCCATTTTCCCTTCCTCCTATCCTTTTTTTCATTTTAAATTTGAATTTTTCCCTGTCTTAGCCTAGTTTTCATTCCTCACTCTTAATATTTCTTCTCCCTCTATCCTCTCAAAATCACTCTGCTTTCCTCTACACATCTTTTAACTTTTCTTTTTTCCTTCTTATTCCCATTCCATCTGTATTAACCTTTGCTCATTTGACATTGATATCATAGTGGTTTTTTTCTCCAATTAGGTTCCTATTTTTCTTCCACTATATAAATTTTTTGTTTCAACTTCATACTATATTCTTCCCTTTTCTTACTCCACTTTGCCTTCTTCCCTCCCTTTTTTATGTGATTTTTTTTCTTTCTTTTCGCCTTGTTCCTATTCCCTACTCTTTATTTTTTTTTCTCCTCCATGTCCTCTCAAAATCATTTTACTTTCAGTTAGTGATCTTGTATTTATTTTTACATTCCTATAATAGTCTTAATATCTTTACACCTTTATTAATATTTGCTCATCTGCCATTGATAGTGTGGTTGGGGACGGGGGTTACTTTTGTGAGTGTGGGTTTGTTTCCTGGGTGGTTTAGTTTTGTTCTAGCTGCGCCTGTACAACAGCATACAGGATGTGGCGGGTGGAGTGGCTCTCGGCCGGCCGGCCGGAGGGAAGGACCCACCAAAGAATGACCCAGCAACAACCAAAACCGAATTACAACCAGAGAGCCCACAGAAACGGCATAAAGGGCATCCCAAGAGCATCCAGCTCAGGAGATCAAGGAGACCGCACCACTGAGTCCCACAGGTCTCCTACCACAGAAGGTCGCACCACGAAGATTGGGAGTCAAAGCAGATCAATCTAATATGCAAAGACAAACAGTAAGCATCACCTAAAATGGAGAAACAAAGAAACAACCCTCAATCAAAAGGTAAGGAGGAATCCCCAGGGAGTGCTAAATGAAACTGAAGTAAGCAAACTATCAGACACTGAATTCAAAATAATGGTTATAAGGATGCTCAATGAGCTTAGTGAGAACTACAAAGAACTCCAGGGAAGCTACAAGGAACTTACTGTGAACTACACTAGCAAGAAAAAGGACATAGAAACTACCCATAAGGTCCAGGAGAAAATGAGGAATACAGTATCAGACATGAAAAACACAGTAGAAAGGATTAAAAGCAGGTCAGATGAAGCAGAGGATCAAATCAGCAAGCTGGATGACAAGGTAGAAAAACAATTCCCAGACAGAACAACAAAATAAAAAAAGATTCATAAAAGAACAAAGAGGGGCTAAGGGAGCTGCAGGACAACATGAAATATAATAATATTCATATTATAGGGATACTGGAAGGAGAAGAGGAGAAGCAAAGGATAGAAAACCTGTTTGAAAAGTAATGACAGAAAACTTCCCTAACTTGGTGAGGGAAAAAGTCATGCAAGTCCAGGAAGAACAGAGGATCCCAACCAAGATGAACCCAAAGAGGCCCACCCCAAGACACGTCTTACTTAAAACGACAAAATTTAAAGACAAAGAGAGAATCTTAAAGGCAACAAAGGAGAAACAGCTTATAACATACAAAGGAGCTCCAGTAAGTCTACAGCTGATTTCTCAACAGAAATACTACAAGTCAGAAGGGAATGGCAAGAAGTATTCCAAGTAATGAAAAGCAAAGGCCTGTAACCAAGACTAGACTACCCTGCAAGTCTCTCATTTAAAATGGAAGGTGAAATAAGGTGTTTCCCAGACAAAAGAAGGCTAAAAGAATACATCTCCACCAAACTAGCAATGCAAGAGATGCTAAAGGGTCTGCTTTAAGAAGATGAAGAAAAAGAGAGAGAGAGAGGACCACAGGTACGAAGGGAAAAAATGGCAATGAATAAGTACTGATCTATAATAAGTTAAATGGATTTAATGTAAATGTAAATGTAAATGCAGTAAATGCTCTAATCAAAAGACGTAGGGTAGCTGTATGGTTAAGAAAACATGACCCACACATATGCTGCCTCTAAGAGACCCACCTCAGAACAAAAGATCTACACAGACTGAAAGTGAAAGGATGGAAAAAAATGTTCCCAGCAAACAGACATGGAAAAAAAGGCTAGGGTAGCAATACTTATGTCAGACAAAATACATTTCAAAACAAAGGCCACAGAGACAAAGAACGATACTATGTAATACTTAAGGGAGTAACCCATCAAGAAGATATAATCCTTGTAAACACATATATACCAACATAGGAGCCCCTTAATATATAAAGTAAATCTTGGAGGACTTCGAGAAAGATATCAACAGCAACATGGTCATCATAGGGGATTTTAACACCCCATTGTCAACAATGGATAGATCTTCCAAGCAAAGAATCAACAACAATATTGTGGCACTGAACAACTCTAGATCAAATGGACTTAACTGATATACATATAGAACCTTTCACACCAAAGAAGCAAAATATATATTCTTTTCAAATGCACATGGAACAATTTCAAAGACAGACCACATGACAGGATGACAGGACACAAAACAAGCCTCAACAAATTCAAGAAAATTGAAATCAATCAAGCATCTTCTTAGATCACAAGGGCTTAAAACTAGAAATCAACCTCAAGGGAAAAACTCAAAAACATTCAAATACATGGAGACTGAATAACATGCTATTAAATAATGAATGGGTTAACAATGAGATCAAGGAGGAAATCAAGTTTCCGGAAACAAATGAAAATGAACACACAACAGCCCCAAACGTATGGGACACAACGAAGACAGTCCTGAGAGGGAAGGTCATAGCAATACAAGCCTACCTAATAAAGATAGAAAAATCTCAAATCAACAACCTAATCCTACATCTACTAGAACCAGAGGAACAACAACAAAGTCCAGAGCGAGTAGGAGGAAGGAAATAATCAAGATCAGAGCAGAATTAAATGACATAGAGACTAAAAAAATAATCCAAAGGATCAATAAATCCAGGAGCTGGTTCTTTGAAAAGATACACAAAATTGACAAACCTTTAACTAGACTCATGAAGAAAGAGAGGACACAAATAAATCACGAACAAAAAAAAAAAGAGAAGTTACAACTGATACCACAGAAATACAAAGGACTCTTAAGAAATTACTACAGCCAACTATATGCCTAGAAATTGGACAAGCTGGGTGAAATGGACAAATTTCTGGAAACATACAATCTTATAAAACTGAATCAAGAAGCAGCAGAAAGTCTGAATAGGCCCATAACAACTAGTGAAATTGAAGCAGTAATCAAAAAATTCCCGGCACACAAAATCCTGGACCAGACGGCGTCACGGGTGAATTTTACCAAACATTTAAAGAGCTAATTCCTATCCTTCTCAAACTATTCCAAAAAATTCAAGAAGAGGGAAGACTTCCACTCTTTTTATGAGGCCAGTGTTATCCTCATTCCAAAATGAGGTAAAGACACAACAAAGAAAGAAAACTACAGGCCAATATCTCTGACGAATATAGAGGCTAAAATCCTCAACAGAATATTGGCAAACCGGATCAAGCAATACATTAAAAAGATCACACATCATGATCTAGTGGGATTCATCCAGGGATGCAAGGGTGGTACAATATTCTCAAATCAATAAACATAATACACCACATAAACAAAACACAAAAATCACATGATCTATCAATAGGTGCTAAAAAAGCATTTAATAAAGTCCAGCACCCATTTACAATAAAACACTGAGCGAAGTGGGAATAGAGGAAGCATACCTCAACATACTAAAGGCCATATATGGGAAACCTACAACCAACAGCATACTCAAAGGGCAAAAACTAAAATGGAATACTACACAGCAGAAAGAATCCTACCTTTTGCAATGGCATGGATGGAACTGGAGAATAATATGCTAAGTGAAATAAGCCAGGCAGTCAAAGACCAATACCATATGATCTCCCCTATAAGAGGAACCTAATGAACTAAAGAAAAGAGCAAAATAGAACCAGAGGCGTGGAAACAAGGGACAGGCTGACAGCAACCAGAGAGGAGGGGCGAGAGGGGTAAGGGTGGAAAGAAGGGGATGGGACTAGTCAAGGAACATGTGTGAGTGACCTATGGACATGGACAACAGGCTGGGGATGGACTGTGGGAGCTGGGGGTGGGTTGGGTGGAGAACAAAGGGGGAAAAATTGGGACAACTGTAATAGAATTACAATAAAATATTTAATAAAAAAGTAAAACTATTTAAAGGAGAAAAAATAAAAAATAAAAAGAAACTTTTCAGGCCAGGAGGGATTGGCACAAATATTCAGTGATGAAAAGGATCTGCAACTAGATTACTCTACCCAGCAAAGCTATAGTTAAGAATTGAAGGATAGATAAAGAGCTTCCCAGACAAGAAAAAGCCAAAGGAGTTCATCATGGCCAAACCAGTATGACATGACATATTAAAGGGTTTTCTTTAAGAAGAAGAAAAGATCAAAAGTAGAAATTTAAAAATGGCCAATAAATACATATATCTATCATTCATATGTTCATTGCAGCATTATTTACAATAGTCAAGATATGGAAGTAATCGAAGTGTCCATTCTGGATAAAGAAGTGGTGCATGTATACGATAGAATATGACTCAGCCATAAGAATGAATCATGCCACCTGCAACATGTGTGGACCTAGAGGGTACTGTGCTAAGTGAAATAAGTCAGACAGAAAAATAAATACCATTATGATTCCACTTCAATATGGAACCTAAAACAAATAAATGAACAGGCATCACTGAAACAGAGATACAGAGAACATTTTGGCAGTCGTCAGATGGGAGGGAGATTGGGGGGATGGGTGAAAAGGTTAAGGGATTAAAGTACAAATTGGTAGTTACAAAATATTTAAAGTACAGCAAAGGGAACACAGTTACTATTACGGTAACAACTATGTGTGGTGACAGATGAGTACTAGGTTTATCAGGATGATCACCTAAAACTAATATAATATTGTATATCAATTGTAATTGAAAAATTAAAAATTATTAAAAATAGAACAAAATAACAGCAGATATTCATGAGGTATAAAAGAGCAAAATACGAAATAAATCAAAACATTAGTTATGAAAAAATACACAATATAGTCAAAGCACTAGCTAATCTAGTCAAGCGGGGAAAAAAAGAAGTATACAAATGCAAAGGAAGAAATGATAAAGAGGAATTTATCAATGAAAAGGTATATATTTAAAAATCATGACAACTACAAATATCTATGCAACTATAAAACCTAAATGAAATAATTTCTTAGGATTATATATATCCTTAAATATATTATGTTAAAAGGGGATTAAGTATTAAATAAGTAAAATAACTATGAGAAGTGTCCCACAGTAAATGTTACTGATTCATGTTATATCAGCATATTAAAGGTTCTGAGTTCTGTTTAACCCATGAAGGACTGTTGACTCAGTTATGAATTAATATCTAAAAATTACCAACTACCTTGGCCTAAAAGATAGCTATAAAATATTCAACATAACGATTACAGGATATAAACTCTTTTCAAGTGTATGGGGTACATGCACCAGAATTGACTGTAAAATCGTCCATAAAGCACGTCTCTATAAATTTAAAGGCTGAAATTTTAGAGTATGTTCTCTAATAGAGAATTGAATGAGATATCAGTAACAATAAAATATCTAGGAAATAAAGATTAAAAAGTACTAAAATAATAATATTATGCTAAATAATCCATGGGTTGAAAAAGTAATCACAAGATCAGAAATATTTTCACTGAATAATAAATATATATCAAAATCTGTGGATGCAGCTAAAGAGGGCTTAGGGAAAAATGAATAGCTTTAAATGGCTGTGCTTTTTAAAAAGAACTGGGATCGATGACCTAAGTTTCTACCTTAATAAAGTAGAAAAGAGAGACTGAAATAAAAAATGGGGGAAAAAAAGGAGAAAAATAGATATATAAACCGATGATGCTGAATATAGAATAAATCAATAAAAACTAAAGTTGGTTCTTTGAGAATGCCAGTATCAGGCATTCTCCAACACATTAAAAAGAAATAAGGGATCCACTTTTGGCATAACAGTCTGAGTTCAATGAAGGGCTCCCTTGATGGGCCCTCTGATCTAGACTGTGGCGGTCAAGGACATGGGCTCCCTCCCCGTCTTCCTGGGAGAAGCGGCATGTCAGCACTGCCTGCCCCGCCCCAACTACAGGTTGCTGCAGCTGGGTTGCGGATGAGTGTGCCTGAGATACAGGGACTTCCTTCTTAGGAACAGCACCTACTCAAGGGATGAAGGCTGTATGCTGGGTGCAGCACCACTAAGAATACTATGCTCTTTTTATTATAATCTTAAAAATCCTCATTTCCGATGAGACAGGAGGGCTATAATGTTTCCTCTACAAAGTGAAAGCAATTTGGGAGGGGGAGGTCATATGGTCATGTGAACCTCTATGAATATGAAATAAAATTTGGCTTTAGTACCTCATGAGCTTTCAAAGTTATCTGACAATACCAAGAACTTCCAGGAAAAGTTATTTTCATTAAATTAGTATTAAATATGATATAAAGTTAATTTTCACTGTTTCAGAAAAGATGTTGTATGGCCATAATATTAAATGCATTTCCAGAATATTCTAGTCTTTAAACAGCATACTCATTAGAAATAGATAAAAACTTCTTTTCTGACAACCCATTAAGGACCCTTGAAAAGAACCCATAGAAAGCTTAGCAAACTTGCTATTTCCCACTAGAGCAATCTTTAAACTGAAAAGAACAGAAGCCACAAGGGATGAGTTAGGCACAAACTTGTTTTTTCCAGATTTTAATATTTTTTAAAAGACAGAAAATACAAAAATTATCAAAAAAATCTTCAAATGTTCATTAGGGGGCTAGAAATGCTTGCATTGAAACTTTTTCTTGTAATTGATTTAAGGTAAAAAGCAAAAATCATATTAAAAACACAGCAGCTACAATATAAAGCCTACCTGCAAAAAGGCAGGACAAAATAAGCTGAGCAAATATTGACATCATGACTTTAGTGTCAAATGGTTTCAGTTCCCAAGGTCTAAAAAAAGGGTCATCTTGTATGCTTAGATTCAACTTCTTCAAGAATCCACTGAATGCCATTCGAAAAACCCATCAGAGTTTCAGCTTCTGTATCCTGGACCTATGAACAGGTAACAGAGATCATTATCAGTAAGAAACTGACTCCAAAATCTTATGATTATGAGGGACAGTTTTCTAGAACAAAAAAAAAAAAAAAAAGAAAAGAAAAGAAAAAAAGATCCTGATAAACTTTGGATGAGTCACTCAAGTTCTGTCTTCTAGAGACTTAGATATAAAAACATGATCTGGTATGGCTCAGCTGGTTGGAGCGTCATCTCACAGACCAAAAGGTTGCAGGTTCAATTCTTGGTCAGGGCACATAACCAGGTTGAGGGTTCAATCCCCAGTCGGGGCCTGTACAAGAAGGCAACCAAATCGATGTTCCTCTCCCTCTCCCTCTCTCTCTTTACCTTTCTCTCTCTCTAAAAGCAATGGAAAAAATGTCCTTGGGTGAGGATTAAAAAAATATATATGATCTTCCATCTTACAACTATTACTAATATAAGGCTTATTACTTATCTTTGGGGATGGGAAAATTTATCATTTCCATGATTTGTTTGTATATATTAGAAAAATATTCCTCCAAAAGATACACTTTGAAAACAAACATTTTTGAATGAACCCAGCTAGTCTTGTTGCAAAAATGTGTTGTTAAGACTGCCACTCCTAAAGATAAGCTAAAATTCCTACATCTCAGGAAGGTACACCTTTATTTTTAGCTTTCAAATTCTTGTCCAGTTTCCAGGGCTCCTTGGAAGATATAAGGGGAGAAAGGAGGAAAAGTCCTTTTTCAGCAAAAGCATTTCCAATATTAATTTTCCTTTATTTTACTTAGGGGCTTTCATGTAAGGCTTCACTTGCTAAAAAGATTCCATAATTAAAGTTTGAGAGGAACAGACTGTAAGATGGAATCTATACTTTTCATAGCCCTTAAAGCATAATACATTAATGCTGAAAAAACCATGATAGTGGCATCTACAAAACCAACAAAAAACACAACAATCCCCAATTACTTTATCTCTGTAGCCATGACAGGACAGGCAAGTAGGGAGCAAATGCTCAGCTGAGACTTACTGACACCACCCTAGTATCTCCCATCAGTTAAGCTATTAAAAGTGACTTTAGACTACTGTTCTGTTTCATTAAAGAGAATGGGAAGGAAAGAATAAAATCAAATAAAAGTGGTGAAAACTAAAATAAGAGCTTTCTCACCAGAGAAGGGAAGACCTTACCATCCATGGGTGGTTTAGATGATTCAGACGGAGCTCATGCGCCAAATAAAAACAGGGCATTCTTTTTACATTTGCTTGAGAAGTACAAGCTAAAACCAGCACTGGTCTTCCCGAGGATCCAAAGGCTGGATCTGTCATTGCCATAATACGAGAATATTCATCTTGCCATTCATGTCCTAAGGAATGTAGTGAAAACTCTTAATTTGCATTACTTGCAATGATTTCTAAAATAATAAAATTAAAGATAAAATGAGGAAACCAAAAAATTACCAGGATCCAAACATAACCAACCACCTCTACTGCTTTGTTCATTTATTAATATGTCATAAAATTACATTAAGTAGCTTTGCAAGGACAGGTATTTAGGTGAAATCAGGAGGGTGAGGGGGAGGAGGGATCATTGTATTATTCAGATGTCTCTATAGTTAAAAAAAAGTATTTTGACATAGATATTTTCCTCTCACAAATTCTGTAGCTAGCACTACCTTTTCTTGCAAAGTCCTTAATTTCAAAAATTTAAACATATAGTTGGGTATATCTTTTTAATACAAACTGACAATTTTTGCCTTTCGCTGGAATGTATAAATCACTGACATTTTGTGGTGGCCAGGATTCCAGAGTGATCCACAATGACTCATGTCCTTGTATAGTCCCTTAACCACTGAGTGTGGGAGGAACCTGCAAATACAATGGGATATCACTACCATCATTAGGCTATGCTATCCTCTTAGGAATATGGTCCTCAGTGAGCTGGCCTAATCAGGTAAGCCCTTAGAAGGGATGAGGTTCTTCCTGTTAAGAGAGTCTCCATTGCTGGGTTTGAAAACAGATGGAGTCACACAGAGAAGAATGTAGATAGCCTCTAGAAGCGGACAGTAGCCCCTAGCTGAAAGCCGCCAAGGAAACCAGACCTCAGTTCTACAACATGGAACTGAATTCAGCCAATAACTTGAGTGAGCTAAAAAGCACATTTCTCCCTAGGGCCTCCACTTTATGTTTACCACTGGCTTTTTTAATAGTTAATTATGCATACTTCTGTTACACATTTTTTAGAGTTGCTCAAAGATTTACAATGTATTTTTTAGCTTAAAACAGTCTACCTTTAAACAGTATACAATTTCACATATGCAATAATATTACACTGGTATATTTCCATTTCCTCCCGTCTGTGCTGTGTTTACTGTTATATTTTACTTAAAAATATCATTTACCCACAATATTTTCCTTTACATAATTATAAGGAAATTAAAATTAGAAAAAATAATGACATATAGCCTTATTGTTTTCATCCCAGGGTTCTTGATTTCTTTTTGTAGATCCAATTTTCCATCAGGTATATTCTTCTGCCTAAAGAGATTCCTTTAATATTTCTTCTTGTGCAATCTGTTAATAATGAATTTTCTCAGGTTGTGTTTGTTTGAAAAAGTCTTGATTTTGCCTTCATTTTTAAAAGATTTCTATGCTAGATGTAAGGTCCCCCCACCCCTTTTGCAACACTGTACAGGTTCCCTTCGCTGCCCCCCCAGCTTGCAGCAACTCACTCAGGGGGCCTCTGTCCTCACCTTTGGCCCCAATCCGTAGCCTTCCTTTTGCTAAGGCTGCCTTCACGATACTCTGCTTACCTTTGGTTTTCATTAATTTGGCTATGATATATCTAGATGTATTTTTTATTCATCAGATTTGGAGTTCTCTGAGCATCTTGGATCTGTGGCTTGTTATCTTTTAGTAATTTTGAAATAATTTAGGCCAATATCTGTTCAAAATTTCCTTTTCCCTGTTCTTACTCCCTTCATATTTGCAGATTCCACCTATACATGTAAGTTAGACTAGGAATTGACATATTACATTCTGTGGATCTATCTTCATAAATAAAACTTTTTTGGAAAACAGCCATGCACATTAATTTACAAACTGGCTACTTTTGCACTCTAACAGCGGAGATGAGTAACTGAAATCATCATATTGTTCATATGCCTAAAATATTTAATATCTGGTCTTTTAAGAAAAAGTGATCTCTTCCTGAGATCACTTGATGGATATTCCCAGCTCTTAAATGCTCTGTTCCCCACTCCTACTCTTTTTCCTCTTTGTGTTTTAATTTGGATAATTTCAACTGAGTTATCTTCAGTTCGCTGAAGGTTTCCTTTGCTGGTAAGTCCACTGAAGGAACTATTTGCCTGTTACCATCTTTTTCATGTTTGGCATTCCCATTTCATTCTTTCATAGCTCCCTTCCATCTGCTGAAAATCCTTATCTGTTCACACAAATTGTCCACCTTTTCTACTAATCCTTTAACACATTAATCATAGTTCTTTTACTGTCCCTTTCTAGACTGCCAACATCCAGGCAATCTCTGGGTCTGGTTCCATTGATTGCTTTACCTCTTGACAACAGATCACTTCATTTTGATATTTTTGTGTGTGTTTTATAAATTTTTAATGTAATGCTAGATGTTTTCTGTAAAACAGTACAGACTGAGATAAAGAGGATTTATACTCCTGGAAATGGGCATGCTTCTTCTATCAGGCCATTAATACACTAGGTCAAATCCAACTAGTCAGGAGTTAAGCAGGATTTGGTTTCATAGTTATAGTTAACTTTAGTGTACCATAAACTTTCAATTCTTTCAGCAATGGGCTGCTGCTACCTTGCTCTGAGTGAGAACAATGTATTGTATTTTATGCCCTAGCTTGTTAATAGTGATCTGAGTAAGAAATTACAACACTGGCTGTGGCTCAAAAAGGTTCTGATTTCATGCCTATATATCACTGTGAGTGGAAATTATTCAGAACACATGGAGAGTGTTCTTAACTAACCTACTTAATTAAACATGCCAGTCCACATGTCTCTGTATCTGGGTAATTAAAACAAAGGTAAACCTTTTCAGTTATCTGCATAAATTATTTGAATAGGGCCAGAAGCAGACAAAACAGCAATAACAAAAAGTGCAGAAGTATACAATAAAATAATATCATATAGTTGTAGTATCAAATTTTGGTATGCATTAAAATTCTGTAGGTGCTTGTTTAAAAAACCAAGTTAAAAGCTTGGATTGTGATGCTCAAGACACAATCCAAGTCTATGAATCATAATCTCCCAGGGTAGGCATCAGGCAGTTGTTTTGGACAAGCTCCCCAGGTGATTCTAATGCACGTCAAGGTTTGAGAACCAACCATCAACTAATGGTCATAGGATCACATTGATAAAATTAAACATCACATTCTTAAGAAGCCCAGTAAAGCCTAAAAATTTTTTTTATTTGTTTTGCAAAGCGAGTCTTTTAAAAAGAAAATAAGATAGTGCTTACTTTTCTGAGCTTCAGCATTTGCAACATAGATGAACCCATCAACAACTTCACACACCTTCTGAATTTGTGGAATTACACTGTATCGGCTTCCTTGTTGATCATCCCCTTCATTCTGTAGACTAAACATCTTGTTAACTGCACTTGTATGCTCTTCTCTTGCTCTATCTCTTTCCTTTCTGTATGAAAAATATGTAAACATAAAACATAAATAGACACTAAACAGATGGCACCCCCTAAAATACTCCATTCATAATGTTGCAGGTAAATCACCAAGTAGGAAGCCTTACCTCGTTGTTGAATATAGTATGAGGATGTTGAATTTATGCTGGTTGCTCAACTGAAAAGTGACTCCTGATCCAATACCTAAAGGAGAAAATTACAGTTATCAAAAAATGTCATTGATAAAGAGAGCAAAAGACCAGATTGAAAAAATTACCCAGAAGTGAAAAAATTCTGTAAGTTATTATAGCTTTCAATTAAAATGAAATATTTGTGCTGAAAATAAGATACTGCTTGCAATTTTCATTCACACAGTAATAAAAATATATATAAAGAACAAAGAATTGCTACTTATTCCTTTTCATATCACCATCGCTATCTTCATAAACTTTATCATCATATCAGTAGCAGCTACATCATAACAGATACTATTTATCTTTTAGACTAAGATTCATTTTCACATTTTCATGTTTCTCCATGTATACATTCTTACACTCCATGTATACATTGGATGAAATGGCTTCCCAACCCACCAAAAAGTTGTTTTTAAATTCATGGGGAGTCACCAATGGCAACTTAGAAAACTGAAAAAAATGTGGCAGATACTGACATTTGGAATAAGACTTCACTTAGAATCTTTTTCTGTCTTTTAGACCAATTCCACCATGGTCTTTGTTTCCATCAGTTTAACTCACAGCAATCACCCCCTTCAACTCATCTAACCTCAGCGCAACACGATTCCCATCCTGCTCTGCACCACCCTGCCAATGACCCATTCCTCTATTCTTCCCTGATCTTGCAGGGTCTGAGGTATAATTAGACTGGTTTCTCAAACAATCACTCCGGCAGTTGCCTGGCAAATCAAACTGCCATTTCATAATCAGCAAATTTACCCACATCCCCAAGCTCTTCTTGAAGTGTTCCTTCCACCTCATGGCTTTACCTGAAACCAGCCTGCCCCCAGGTGCTGCTTCTCTTGCAGTGGACTTTCATGTAACAAGGTTGCTTATTCTCTCGTATCTCAGGGTAAAGAGGTGGGGTTAGTGTTCTCTTTACTACTGAGTGCCATGTCTTAACCATTACTCGGCAAACCTCTTGAAAAACTCCACCTCTGAGACACACACAGCATTCAGCTCTAGTACCATCTCTCCTTCCTTGACCTTGTCATTTATAAATTTCCTTTTGATAATCCCTTCCTCCAAGCATTAACCAAAGATTTCAGCACCTGGTTCACAATCTTCCTCTCCATCCTCAGAGACTTCAGAGTCCACGTGAACTCCATGATTCCCAAATCCTAATTTCTAGCCCAGGATTTGCTCCTGATAACTGGATGCATAAAGTAATCCACAAAGTCATCTGTTCATTCATGTGTCAAATATATACTGAGTGCCTAGTATGTGCCTGGCACTTCAGATCCAGCGAAGAATAAAGCCGACAAAATTCCTGCCCTAATGCAGCTTCCATTCAAGTGGATTGCTTATAGCAGGCATCCATTTTTACACATTCAGTCAATTCTGTATCCTTCATTTTTTATCACAATATTATAGTGGTTTCTTAATGGGTTCCTGTGTCTTTATAGCACCTTCTAATCAATTTTCCACTCAGGAGCCAGAGTGATCTGTCTAAATGCAACCGTGACCACCTCACTCCTCTGCCTGAGATCCTTCAGCAGCTTCCCAGCGTTTAAGCATGGCATACAAGTGTCTTCTCACCAGTGTACACACACAGAGCTACTGCAAATGTGCCATGCACACCCAGAGCTTTGTGCTTTTAGAAACACAGTTCTCGTTGCTTAGAGTACTTTTACTCTGTCTTTACTTGATTGCCTACTCTTATTCATCCTAATGACTCATGTGAGACATGCCGTTTGACCCTTAACTTTCTTAACTTTTGCATGTGCCTCAACCAGGGATCAAACCCACAACCCTACGTATTGAGGCAATGCTCCAACCCACTGGGCTACCCAGCCAGGGCCAATATTCTTTTAAAATATGGCAAATATTGTACAAACACAACTGGGCAACATATTTTACTTTCACATAACCTTCTGTATTACACAAACTTGAAGAAATAACAGGAAGCTTATGTCTTATAAAAAGTACATTAATTCTTTCAATCCACTGGTACCTGGAGGGCTCCCATTAACCAGATTACTATATTTCATTACAACAAAGAATTAAAAAATAAATTTCTTTCTATTTATCATAAGTGGCAAACACAAAGTGTTAAATTAGTATGTAGTGTAGATTAACATGAAAATTACCATCAATTTGCCTCTGAGGCAAACCAGCTGTTGGGCAAAGCTCCTCAGAAGACATCAAGCTCAACACCAAAGATGTATTCAGTTCTTCTAAACCTGGTCCAAACATAGCAAATCGTGGTTCATTCTGAATAATCAGTGAGTGTAAAAATGAGGTCACTGCTCCATACATAGGACGGCCAGATTTCAAGGATCTTCTTGTGTATGGGCAGCACATTTTATAGCTGTACAAAATTGTCACAATCAGAAAATTAACACAGAAAAACTTCATTCAACAATGTATAATATATTCAGAATCTACTAGGTACAAGGGATACAATGACTATATAGTTCCAGTTCTCATGGAGGGTAGAGGACAGGCACAATTATAATACGTATGCCAAGCACCATGACAGGGAAACTCACGAGGGGCTATGGGGTCCAGAAACTGAGAAAGTCCTCTCCAGGAAGTGGTTACTTACTCTCTAACCTTTCACTTACATTCTGTGATGGAACATTTGGTCTAACACTTGTTTCAATGGTTAAAATTCACTACACAGAGCACTGATTTTTAACCAGGGAGATTTTGCTCCTCAACCCCATACTCCAGGGAGCACATGGCAATGTCTGGAGACATTTCTGTCATCGCAACAGGGGGAAGTGGACTGGTGCTACTTCCATCTAGTCCGTGGTGGCCAGGGATGCCTCAAAACATCCAACAATACACAGGACGGTTCCAAAACACCTGGTCCAAAATGTCCATGGTGCCAAGACTGAGAAACACTGCACTGAAGATAAACTACACAGATAGTTAGCATAAGTGTTCCTATAGCTCAAAAAATATATATAACCAAGTTTCTTAGGTACTCTCATTAACAGCTTCAAATGGAACAACAATTCAATGAGTGTTAAATATATAGGGAGGCTCAAATGTTCCTTGCAGATAGTCTAGCAAACTAAGAATCATGTAAAAGAAACAACTCAGTTTCTTTCAATAGTTTTAAATTTCTAAACTAGCAATTCTATATGTTATCAAAAATTAAAACAAAGTTACCTAAATCAAAATAAAACCTACAGACCTTTGACTAAATTAAGCTGGTTAAGACAATTACTAACCTAACAAGATAATCATCTTTATGTAGGAACTTGTAATTCAAGAAGAAAAATAATCAAATTTGAAGCTGGGTTGATCTGGCCAAGCCTCACCCCTTTAATTAGTTATACAGGCCACTTACAGTCTGAACTTCAGTTTTTCCTGCTGCATTATTTGAGCAACAACAAACCTAGGGTTGTAGGATCAGGAATAATTTTATTTGATCACGAAAGGTAGTTACTATGATTATCACTCCCCCTGGGGGAAATGTGGTTTCACAGCATCAGATATACTTAATGCTATGGTTGGCTGTTGGATAATGTAAAGGTAACGCCCAGCAATTGAGTACAGCAGCACTGGTTGAAATTATATGTAACAATATATGATGTGCATTTTAATAGTTTTTTAAATCTCCTCTTGAGGATATGTTCATTGATTTTAGAGAGAAGGGAAGAGAAAGAGAGAAACATCGATATGAGACACATCCATCCACTGTCTCCTGTAAGAGCCCTGACCAGGGATTGAACCCACACCTTTTGGTGTACAGGATGACACTCCAACCAACTGAGCCATCCAGCCAGGGCTGTGATGTGTGTTTTAATCAAGCATTCTCACAAGAGGAGGTAATG
The DNA here is from genome assembly GCA_004026545.1 of Mormoops blainvillei. NCBI lineage: Eukaryota > Metazoa > Chordata > Mammalia > Chiroptera > Mormoopidae > Mormoops > Mormoops blainvillei. The sequence continues at coordinate 27,110 of PVJD01013494.1, forward strand.
GCATCTGGATTGGAATAAAATTCTGGATAACTTAAATATGGGGGGAAAATCCTGTATGTAGCTACTAAATCTAGCACAGTAAAAATAATTCTGAACTAAAACACAAACATACATATATATATTTTAATCCTTACCCAAGGATAAATTTATTGATTTTAGGGGGCGGCGGGGAAACATTGATGTGAGAGAAAAACATCAATTGGTTGCCTCCCGTATGCCCCCAACCAGGATCAAACCCACAACGTAGGCAGGTATGTGCCCTGACCGGGAATTGAACCTGCAGACTTTTGGTGTATAGGACGATGTTTCAACCAACTGATCCACTGGGCCAGGGCCAAATATTCTTTTAATTTTATTTATAATGCCTTAAAGTTGGGGCTCTCAATAAAGCAGGTTATATCCAGATCCCATGACATTACCTACTTTTAAGGTAGAGTGATGGGGCTCCAATGTGAACAGTCCCTTGAGCTATATGACCTCAGGCCAATGCATAAGTACTCTGAACCTCAATCCCACCTTCTTATTGGGTGAGGGGTAAACAAGTAAACACAGGTCCAGCTGCTAACTAACAGCAATTCTCTCACTTATGTTATACTTGGCATAGCAATGCTTTCAGGTAGCGAGAAAATCTTATTTCCCAGAACCTTCAGAATGGTTTTCTCCCTCTGATCTCCAGTCTTTCCTTTTCTGGCTATGGCAAGTATGTACTATTTAACAAAGTGACAGGCACTGTAAAGATGGTAAGAATTTTAAGAAGAGTTTCATTTCTTGCCATATGAACTGTGTATATTATTCAAATACTCTGGTCAGGCATCACAGGGAAATAACAAAATGAAGGAAGTCATTTCACTTAACCCCCGTTTTCACAAAAGGTCACTCTGACCTAAAATCTAGTAGCAGGGCTACTGACTTGTTCATACTCAAATTCAGTCTCTTCTCTTTAATTCATATGACAAGATACTTACACGGCCATGTAGTCAAAAAATGCACCATCGCTGACTTCAGATACAGGTTTTTTTAGGATTTCTAGATCTGGAAGAGACTTCCAGTCAACAGAGGACCAAGAAGGAAGGTCCCGCAACAGGAAATACCTCCACAGAATTGGATCTCGTACAGTTTCATTCCAATACTGGCTTGTACTTCCCAACTGACACAGGTCATGAGGTGAAAGAAATGACAAAATATATAGCTGTACGTCAATCTGAAACAGAGGAAAGCGGCAAGCAGGTAAAGGAGGGAATCGTTTATTTTGGGAAATTGTCTTCCGATCATAAATTAGAAAAAAATATTATTATACCAGGAAACCAGAGGTCGACTGAAGAGTGTCTTGGTTAGCTCTTATATAAATTACACAATGGGCAAAGAATGATCAGACTAGAGAGCCAAAGGTCAGCCTTAACAGTCCGTCCTTTCGCTTAAGTCTATCATCCTGAAGTTACTTTCCTGCCATCAGGGGAGAATCGTAACCGAACACCTAATTTTCGACACACGGAAACATTCCGGAACCACCCAATCGTTGTTCTAGCGTCTTTCAAGCAACACAACCGGTTCCTTTCATTTCTTGCCATGGCTCTTTTGCCACATCGTTTGATTACAAGAGAACTCATTTATTCTTCAAAATGAACTTTATCGAGCAAACTTCTGATTTTGTCATCAGAGAGCAATCGAAAAGCCCGTCGGTCGCCCGAGTCCCGCTACGAAATCTGCCGGGTTATTTCGGGGGCCCTCCGCAGCGGGGAGCCCCGCCGGCGCGCCGAGCCCGCAGGTGGCGATCCCCGAGGAGCGTCGGAGGGGGCGTGGCCAGGCCAGGTGGGATGCGGCATTTCAGTAGCTGCCGAGAATTTCTCCTCTCTCCACTGTCCCACCCGCCTGGCGAGTTCACCGGTCAGGGCTGCCTGTGATTCTCGCGGCCTGTGTGGCTGAGACCCCCGCCGCGACGCCCTCGGGGAGGGGCGCCCGTTTAGGGGACTGGCTGCCCCGCGTGTCGGGACGCTCGGCCTGGGAGGAGGATGCTGAGCACACAGGCGCGGCGGGCTTTCCTAAGCTGACCGGAAAGTCTGCAATGGCCTCCTCGCCTCCTTGGGCGGACGCTCAGGGTGCCCTGGTCCCTGGACCCGTCTGGGGTGGAGCCCCTGAGGGTGACCGGGGCGCGCCCCGCAGGTGAGTCTCGCTGCGACCTTCGGCCCGGCTGCGGAGCACACAGGGCGACGCCAGGGCGTTTCTGGCCAGCTGCTGCTCCCGGGTGACCGCACGGCCGCTGCGGCCGCGAGGACCGGGCCAGGCACCCCCGGGGCGCGGCGAGGTGCCCCGGCCCCCGGGCGTGGGGACCCTCCCGGCCCGACCCGATCCCTCGGGTCTCCACGGCCGACGGCCACGCTCACCGGCAGCCGCGTCAAGGGGCTGGGCTCCTCCTCCTCCGCTTCCTCTCGGGAGGCGCTCGGCGCCGCCCGCTCCTTGCCCACCGACTGCCAGAAGGTCCTCCAGCCGCTGAGGATGGCCGCCTCCCAGCGGCCCCAGTCGCTATAGTGCGCCTGAGCCGAGCCGCCTCCGCGGCGCTGCTCGCTCCCGGCCATGGCCGCCGGCTCCCACGTGACGTGCGCAGGGTCGCGCCGACGCCCCGCCTCCCCTGACGCACCGTCCCTAGGCCCCGCCCTCCCTCGCGGACCCCGCCCCGGGTTCGGAGAGGGTGGTCGAGTGGGTCTAGTTCCGAGCCGCGCCGAAAACTCCCGGCGGCAGTCGCTGCCCCGGCTCTTCAGGCCGCGGCCCCGGCCACGGTGACCTCCTCGGTGGCCATAACATCGCTTGCCCCTTTATAACGTCGTCACTTGACTCAGGATGTTCCCTCCGTCTTAAACAAACACAACCACAGACCGTCTCCACCTTGTTTCCCAGTAAGACCATCCAGAAGTAATACAAATTTTCCTCTTTGCTTTGTACAGCTACGTACTACTCAAGCATAGGGATTTACCATGGTTCAGAGTAATCTATTTTTAAACAGGGTATACATAATATTTAGGTGACTAGCACTTTATTAAATACCTCTAACTTGTGAATTAAGAGATCAAAAGACACCAGAAAAAATTTAATCAGGCTGATCTGGTAAACGTAGAAGTTGGTACAGTATATACATATTGTATATATTTATGTATAAGCGTATACACACACACGAAGGTTCGAGTTGAAATTTTCTGAAAATTGTAGGTTTTCTTCTGTCCACGCCTATATAACAAATATTTGAGATGCCTATCTAGCCCGTGCTGTCTTCTCTGAAACCTGTTTTCCATTCAGAATGGCCAGTACCACTTGAGGACAGGGCAACGAGTGACTGCTCCCTGGCCAGAAGGCTTTATCTCTCAATTATTCTGGCTGATGAACATTAATAGTTTTCAGCATGATGAACAAGGTGTGCTAGATGGCAAAGAGTAATAATAACTAATTCTTTTGAGCTCTTGCCATGTGCTGCACATTGATCACATAATCTTCAATAGCCTGTGAAGCAGATACTATTGTTATTCCAGTGTTAAGATATTAAGGCACAGAAAGTTTAAGTAATTTATGTAGAGTCACAGCTAGGAAATGACAGGACTGGGATTTAACCTCAGGACTCTGGCTCCAGGGCCCATATTCCTGTGTGAAAGTTATTAGGGCCAGAAGAAATAACATTCAGGCTTCAACAGTAAACTGAGATGATAGAAGTTTTCCTTCTCAACACCCAGACCAAAAAGAAAACAAAGAACAAGATATAAATGCGGGAACATTGTTTTATTAAAAAAATTTTATATGCTCCAAAACATTTTACTTGGAAGTTTTCACTAGAAGTAGGAAAACAAAAAACAGCAAAGAACACCAGAATGAGTACATAACACAAATTTAATTGTAGATACATTAAATGTATCCTAATACTTTCATAATATGATCTCGTAGTGTTAAAAAATACAAGGCAGCACCCTTCTAGTTGCTAGATGGGATACTCCCCATTCATGAATCCATTAATAAAAACAATTAGATCTTCAAAACAATAATACAAGACAGTTATACTACATAACTACAGAATCCTGGATTCTGGGGCTGATGGGGATCCTCCTGTGAGCCACAAAAAGGAACCCTGAAAGGTGGAGAGAGAAGCAATTTAAAATTAATATGTCGACGAGCTGTGGGTTATTAAAAATGCCATTAAACTGAATCTGAGAATGCTTCAGACACATCTCCCACTTTAGTGAACACCAGAGAATTCACAGTGGGATTGTAAAGGCAGGAATGTTAATTTTATTGTGGAATTTTAGCCATGAGTTGGTATGCAAAGGAGTACGTTAAAGTCTTTAGTCTTTTTATTTTAAACATTTTATTTTTAGATGGAGGGGAAGGGAGGGAAACATCAATAATGTGCAATAGAAACATGGATCAGTTGCCTCTCCCACACCCCCAACTGGGAATCTGGCCCACAACCTAGGCAGGCGCCTTGACTGGGAATTGAACTAGTGACTTTTCGGTTTGCAGGCCGGCATTCAGCACAAAACAACTCACAGTAGCCAGAAACCCTATAAATGCAGCAAAGTGGGAAGGCTTTTGACTAAATCTCAGAGCCTAGCTTACATGAAAATTCATACAGGGAAACAAACAAATTTAAAAATTATGAAAAAAACTGTTAACGGAGTTTAAGTTTTAGTAACTATCAGAGAACCCAAAAGGAGAAACCCTAAGTACAATAAATGCGCCAAGGCCTTTAGACTCACCCATTAGTAAAGCCCACACTGGAGAACCACCCTTTAAATGAAATAAAAATGACAAGGTCTTATGCAGTGACTCACTTCTTATTGCAGTACCAGAACTTCCATAAGAAACTTTATAAACGTAGTGAATGTTCAAGGCATTTAACCAAAGGGGTGGAATTTGAAGGTACAAATGCTAAAGTAGATAGGTGCTGAGAGATGCCTTCCCAACCATCCTGAAAACAGCACTCCTCTCCGGTCTCACTGGCCCCTTAACCTGCTTTATTCTTCGTATCACTGACCAGTTAACATGCTATATATTCATTTATTAAAGTGTGTTCACTTCCTCCATAAGAATGCAAACTCTGAAAGAGGGTGTTTTACAAGGCTATACATCCTGTGCCTAGGACAAAACCTGGCATGTAGTAGGCACATCAAAGTTGTTGATGAGTGAATTATAGTGCTTTCCTTATGTGTTATCTGGAAGTTACTTCATTCTAAATGAAACAGATGACTTAGCAGGCTTTAACATACAAAATGTGTTCACTGTTTTGTAATACACTAGAGTAAAAAGTATTATATTATCACTGTTATGGCCTACAAGTTATCCTCCAATTGTGTGGGGGTGCAAAAGTTGTACAAAAAGCACCTTGTAGTGCCCTCACAACTGTACCAAGCAGTAAGACCCAAGTGGTTCACAATGGTCATGAAGGCAAAATGAAGTTCCAAGCTTTTACAGAGAAAGTCCTCGTGTTTTCTCGGGTTCTAACGCTCGTGACAGTTCACTCCTGACGCGTGCCTTCCTTGTTTGCAGTGCTGACCACTCGGCAGAGGGCATGGCAGTGTGGGATGCAGCAGACCACCCTTTTGTGCAGAGCTCGGCACTTAGAATCAGGTCTCCTAGTAATTCAAAAAAACTTGACTAATAGTCTACCATTGATTAACATTATGTATAAAGGTAGATTTTAAAAACACAGAGCTCACTGAGTCATAATAGAAACAATAAAGCAATGCAATTCCTGTGGGAACGTGGGAGGGCAAAACGACACGAGGAGAAGCAAAGGAACACCTAAAGGCTCACTGTAAAGGGCTGAGCAAAGCCATAGGGACGCAGCACCACTGGGGTGAGTGGAGTCCCAAAGGGTAGGCAGGTGTCACTGGGCCACACAGAAGGGCAAAGCGGCCCAGGTGGGAGTGATGCGGCTGCCAGGGTATTCAGGACACACACAGCACACGACGAAGAACTGCAAGTACTGCGCTTGATCGAGAGGCTGCAAAACGGGGGAGGGGGCAGTGTGTGGGTCTAAAGCCCATATTAAAAATGATTTAAATCTTTACACTTAGAGAGCGTAAGGCATTTTCATAGTAAAATTTTTTGAACCACTAAGTTAAATAAAAATCTTCCTAGCTGTAAAAGGATAAGCAAAGAGATGGGGGCAGAAATAAGGAGAGATTCCACTTGTCCCAAGGGGCTCTCCAAGGTTTACGCTTATCAAAAGGAGCCTGGGTTTTGCTGTGTGAGGAACACTGGTCTAGCACATGACTGCACAAGGCAGTCTGCAGAGATGCGGGGGAGGTGGGCAGAAACGGGGCTATGGCATTCTGCAGTGCTCTGCCCTGTGGGAGATCAAAACAGAGGAAAAATGAACGGGAAAAGGTTTTAGATGAAAGAAGAGAATTAATGGTTTGAACAGACTTAACTTAAAATCACAATGGGGCGCCTAAGTGAAGATACTTAATTGGCAGTTAGAAATAAGGCTTAGAGAGCAGGAAGGAAGCTGGGAGTCAAGTACAAGTCTGGGAGTCGGCCCAACCTTAAAGGTGGTAGAAGCAGCCATGGCTATGAATGACATTGCACACGTGTATTTAGAATAAGTAAAAAGAAAGGAGGAAGAGGGAAGGAAAAAGAGAAGTGGGAAAAAAAGAGAAAAAGGACAAACTCTATGGAAGATGAGCACCTC
>PVJD01013495.1:0-33771 GCA_004026545.1 Mormoops blainvillei
AGCCTTCCCTCCTCTTGAATTTTCTGAAATAGTTTGAGAAGGAGAGGTATGAGTTCTCAGAATGTTTAGTAAAATTCACCTGTGAAGCCATCTGGATCAGGGCTTTTGTTTGTTGGGAATTTTTGATTACTGCTTCAGCTTCAGTTGGTGTAATCTGTCTATTCAGATTCTCTGATTCTTCCTGATTTAGTTTAGGAAGATTGTTTGACTCTAGGAATTCATCCATTTCATCCAGGTTTTCCAGTTTATTGGCATATAGTTGTTCATAATATTTTCTTACAATCCGTAGTATTTGTTTGGTGTCAATTGTTATTTCTCCTCTTTCATTTCTGATTGTACTTATTTGGGTCCTCTCTCTTTTTGTCTTGATGAGCCTGGTTAAGGGCTAGTCAATCTTGTTTATCTTTTCAAAGAACCAGCTCTTGGATTCTTTGATATTTTGTATCCTTTTTTTAGACTCTGTCTCTTTCTGCTCTGATCTTTATTATTTCCTCCCTTTTACTCTCTTTGGGTTTTGTTTGTTGCTCCTTTTCAATTTCCTTTAAGTATAAAGTTAGACTGTTTATTTGAGTTTTTTCTTTTTTCTTTTTCTTGAGATAGGGTTGTAATGCTATGAATTTCCCTCTTAGGACTGCTTTTTTGGTGTCCCACAGATTTTGGATTGTTGTGTTCTCCTTTTCATTTGTTTCTTGGTATATTCTGACTTCCTTCTTGATCTCAGTGTTGACCCATTTATTGTTTAATAACTTGTTATTTAGGTGCCATGTCTTTGTGTATTTTTAGTGTTCTTGTGATTGATTTCAAGTTTCATAGCATTGTCAGAGTAGATGCTTGATATGACTTCAGTCTTCTTGAATTTATTAAGACTTGTTTTGTGTCCTATCCTAGACATGTGGTCTATCCTAGAAAATGTTCCACATGCATTTGAAAAATATGTATGTTCTGTTGCTCTGGGATGAAATGCATTAAATCCATTCGATCTAGTGTGCTATTTAAGGCCGCTGTGTCCTTGCTCATTTTCTGTCTGGAGGGTCTATCCATTGAAGTCACTGGGGTGCTAAAATCCCTGACCGAGACTGTGTTTCTGTCAATCTCTCCCTTTATGTCCATCAGGATTTTGCTTCACGTATTTAGGCGTGCCTGTGTTGGGTGGATAAATGTTTATCAGGGTTATGTCCTCTTATTGGATTGTTCCCTTTATCATTAGATAGTGTCCTTCTTTATCTCTTACTATAGCCTTGGTTTTAAAGTCATTTTGTTGGCTGTAAGTATTGCTGCACCAATCTTTTTTTTCTTTTCCTTTGCATTAAATATCTTTTTACAACCCTTTTCTTTTAGTCTGTGTGTATCTTTTGATCTGAAATGGGTCTCTTGGAGGCAGCATATATATGGGTCTGGGTTTCATATCCATTCAGCTGCCCTATATGTTTTGATTGGAGCATTTAATCATTTACATTTAAAGTGATTACTGATAGATATGTATTTAGTGCCATATTATTGCTACACTATTTTCCTCCTCCCACTGCACCCCTCTGCCCTTCTTCTCTTTCTCCTTACAAGCCCTCTAACATTTGTTTCAGTACTGGTTTGGTATTAACAAATTCCTTTAGTTTTTTCTTGTCTTGAAAGTTCCTTATTTCTCTTTCAATTTTAAATGATAGCCTTGCTGTGTAAAGTAGCCTTGGTTGTAGGTCCTTGCTTTTCATCACCTTGAATATTTCATAACACTCCCTTCTGGCCTGAAGTATTTCTGTTGAGAACATCAGGTGACAGTCTAATAGGTGCTCCCTTTAGGTAGTTACCTGCTTTTCTCTTGTGACTTTTAGGATTCTCTCCTTGTCCTTAATCCTTGTTGTTTTAATTGTGATGTGTCTTGGTGTATGCCTCTCTGGGTCTGACTTGTTTGGGACTCTCTGAATTTCCGGAATGCATGTGTCTTTGTCTTCCAAATCACTGATTCGATACTCTCCTTCATCTAACCTATCATTTTTTCCTTCCAGTGTATTATTTATTTCAGATATTGCACTCTTTATTTCTGACTGGTCCTTTTTTATGGTTTCTATGTCTTTTTTTCATGTCGTCGAGTATCCTTATAATCATTACTCTGAACTCTCTATCTGATAAATTGCTTGCCTCCATTTCATCTAGTTCTTCTGGAGAATTCTCTTATTCTTTCATGTGCCCTGTTTCTTTGTTTTCCCATTTTGGCTGCCTCTTTGTGTTTGTTTCTATGCAATAGGTATGTCTACAAGACTCTGGTGCAGACCTAAGTCAAACCCTGCCTGTGACTGGCCCTGAGCCATGTGTTCAGAGCTGTCAGCGATCCACAGCTTGTGGCTGCCTCTGCTGGGCCTGGGTTTGTGCAGAAAAAACTAGGCTGAACAACAAGGCGAGCTTCTATAGGCACCAGGCCCGGGGGATCTGCCTCTGCCTGCAGGTTTTTGTTGGGTTAGTCAGTGAATGTCTTCCAGCTGTACTTCTCAGCAGAGGGTTTAAGCACCACAGGGTGAGTCAATTGCTGCCACTCAGGCTGATGCCACTTAGAGGGGTGTGGTCTGCCTGAGAAAGATGGTTCCTGTAGTATGGGGAATGACACAGCACAGGGATCCTGGCAGCCGTTCCTTCAGTGCTCCCCCCAGAGCCACCAGCCCCAAACAGTCCTCAGGTATCTCTAGTCAACCCTGCCCTCCCTCTGCCAGAGCCTAGGGTAAGTGGCTGCAAACGGAATTTGGTGCATTGGCCCTTTAAGAGGCTCTATGCGTCTCCAGCCATCTCCCCCTGGTGGACAGAAATTCTGCTGTTTTTCACAGCTGTATGTTATTTGTGTTCCTTGCCTGGCTCTGGTGCTGTAGGCTGGGGAACCCAGCTTGGGCTTTACACCCCACACTTCTCAGGGGGAACCCCCTGGCCACTTAAATATCCTTCCAGCACTTCACTTGCCACCAGTGGGAGCCCAGCCAGCCCTCTCATGCCTCCTCCACACTCCTTACCAGTTTCATTGTGGTGATGTGGCTTCTTCCATCTATCTGTGGTTATAAGGTTTCTCTCCAGCTAGTGTTTTACTTGGGTATTCAGGACGATTTTTCTGTAACTTAGTTGTATTTCCAGTTTGGTCCTGGGAGGAGGTTAGTGTAGCTTCCACATACTCTTCTGCCATCTTGGGTCCCCATCTTTTCTTTTCTGATTGATTAATATATTATTATCTTTTTTTATTAGTTATTCTGTTCACCTGGTTTAAAGTTGTTTTTTTTTAAATAAGAAGGGTTATATGATACTTCTTTCTTTTACGTTGCCCTTCAATACCCAGATTTCCTCTCTGGAGGCAACCAATGCTATCTTTTTAAATATAAAAGCAACATGTATATATTTTCCCACTTTTTAAAAAGCAAATAAATCTTGCTTTTTTTCCCCCCTCATTTAGCTTACTGTGGAGCTAACTTGTCATCAAACAAAGTAGTGTCTTGTTTTTAGCTTAGCATAGGATTCCACGATATGACGCTGTCATAATGTTGTTTCAGCCTTTTGCTAGTAAAACAGTGTTTTAATGTACAAACTTATAGGTTGTCATTTCAGTTGTGCACTAGCATATCTGTGGGATAAATATCTAAAGATATTTTCACACCTGACACATGGATTGGGAATCGAGACCCTGCGTATTGATAATTCCTAGTCAAATGGGATCAGGGTAAGAAGGTAAAAGAACACCCAACAGTAAATATCTTGCGGCAGAGTGGGCCCTTCTGGAGGACACTTAATAATGCAGAGAACGTTTCTAATTTAAATTATTGTTTCATTGGAGCTTTTTGACCATGACCTTTGTTTTTTTTCATATATGGCCCACCTTTTTCAATTGGATAATGCTTGTTCCTATTGTTATTTCAGTCTCCTTCTGATACCCCTTGCCCTCTATCATTACCTCCTGTAGTGTTCATGGCCTTTTGCCCATAATTTTGGCTTTAGGTCCACTTCTGCAAATAATCCTCCGCTAGCTAGTCCTTTTCAACAAGTCAGGAACCCATCCCTAACGTGTTACCGGACAGGGTCCTGGCCCTGAGTGGGTCTGTCAGGGTCAGCTGTACTGTGTGGGTTCTTGACTTTGTGTAGGAAAGATTTCCCAGCACGAGTCCAGATGACTATGAGGATACATTCATTAGAGCTGGGAACAATGAAACAAGGAAGGGCTTAGCATAGAAGAAGCAAGAAGAGAGCCTAGGCTGGGCTGCCGTAAATCGTTGGGAAGTCAGAGAAAAGGAGGCCTTCGGGACAGGTTCAGGGGATAAGCCTTGGACAGGCCCATTGCCTTAAAGTTTAGGAGACATGTGACTATGGGGCAAGAAGTGGGGGGAGAAGAACGGAAGGAAATGGCGCAAGGGCTGCTCCCCAGAGGGTGGGCGCAAGCTCTGGGTTCTTTGTCGTAAGGCTTTTATCTCTGTCTTGCAGGGGAGACCCTTAGGAGGGGTCTCAGGGGAGGGTTATAGTAAACTATTCATCAGTTCTCCAGGTGTGCCCTTTTAGGGGCATGGTCCGCACTAATTGGTCAGCGATAGGGAAGGGGATCTTTAGTCATTGTAGTAGGTCCTCAGGTTGCCCACCTGCTTTTGCTGCTATTCTGGGGCTGGAGCTGAAATACGACTGAGGCCTAGATGCCATCTCCAGAGAGGAAAGGCCAGGGGAGGACAGGTTACCCGGGTCCTTGTTTTCCCAGTTTTGCCTCCTGCCAGGGCCTTCTGCCGTGGTGACCATTTGTGCTTGGCTATAAATTACTTGGCCAGTTTGTTCAGCTATCTGTCTCAGTTTTCCTATTCCACTTGCCAAGGAATTTTCCTAGCTTCTTATTATCCTGTCTCAAACACTTCACAATTTAACAACCTTCCCAGCCTCCCATTGGTTCACTTGCTGAGTTCAGCTAATGCTACCTCCTAAATTTCTTCCCAAGTCTCCACACCCGTTCCAGTCATCTCTTCCCTGGATTATTTTTAATAGTCCCTTAACTGCCTCCAGCCACCTCTCTCATTCTCCCGCCCCTCAAAATCCATATTCAGCACAGCTTCAAGAATAAGCTTTATACATTTCAGTTCTTCTTAGGTCATCACCCTGCTTAAACTCCATCAAGGCTTCTCCCCTTTGCCTAAAGGATTAAGTACAAATCCCACTAAACTGGGTACCGCTCCCTTGTTTTATGAGGAGCTCAGCATTCAGCATATGTCTTACAGACCTTACTCTGTGGCAGTTGTCCATGTATGGTCCTGAGGAAAACGACCCTACTTGAGGTCAACTTTTGAAAGAAAGGAAGTTTCGGCTGATTTTGTTTTATTTCCAGCTGAAACATATCTTAAAAGGGTTTCTTTATACTTCAACCATGAGGCATGGGTAATGCAGGAATTTCAGATGGTAACTGGATAAGTGGGGTGAGAGTGTGTGCTTCAATTTAGGCACACACATTGTCTAATCTTAATGGCAGGCATTGCTTTTATGTGCAATTTTCGTGGAGAATTAATTTTGTTCTTTTACATCTGGGGATGACGCAGCTCACAGAGAAGGAGTAAGTATAGGGAAATACATAAATGTTGAGGTTGAAGTGTTTTTGAATTTCTGGACGGGGGATTGGCAAGCTACAGCCCTCGGGCCACCTGGTTTTATAAATGCAATTTTATTGGAACCAGCCACGCCCATTCATTTATGTATTGTCTACAGCTACTTTTGCACCACAAAAATGACTTGAGTGGTTGCAATAGAGACCATATAGCCCACAAAGGAAAAAATATTTATGATTTAGTTTTTTTACAGAAAGTTTACTGATACCTTTTCTAGAGTGGAATGGAAGTTGAGAGGTGGAGGATGAATGAGTTGTGGATCAACCTGTAGACAGGTGAAAGCAAAGTGACAGCTATTGATCAAGCAGTCTTGCTCCCTTACTTTCCCACTCACTTATCCCTAATATTCGGAGACCTCAAAGGAAGAATGAATGGACAGAAATTATCTTACTAATTGTGAGTGTTTGGACTCCCTTTTAAACATTTGACTGGATTTGTTGTATGCAACTTGCACACCCAGCTTCCAACTATATTCCATGACAAGGCCTAGTAGACACTCTCTTCACTACGATATCGAGAAAAAGAATGAGGGGAACCCCTACATTGGTGCAAAAAAAAAAAATCTGTTGTTACTCTCAATTGTAGGCCATGGAGACTGGCCCCCTGATTTCAGTGGAGATGATGGGATCCCATAGTAGCAGAAGCCAAGTGGCAGCACTTAACTATCAGGGACAAAGTAGGTGCATATACAATAATGGAAAGCAGGGACATAGATGTAATCAGAAGGCCTTGGCTCACAAATGGTTTTGGTAGCTCAGGTAATGTCTTTGGCAGACTTCTAGTGGTAACTAATGAATGAAATAGACAGGCAGTACTACAGTATCCCTTTGTGTTTATAACAGGAAAATTCTAGGTCTGGTAGCAGAAATGTTGACTTCAGTTGACGCAGTTGAGGGTCACCCAGTTGCCAAACCTAAGGCAATTCTCAGGCCCAGAACCCTTTATGGGAAGCGCAGTCCTGTTTCCCATGAGGAAGAATGCTGCACCGCTGCCTCAAGCATACATTGCAAATCCTCCTCCAAGCCTTCCCCCAAGGAACCAGTAGCCATTTATTAGAGAGATAGTGTTTTGGGGAAAAGGAATTCCTCATATCTTTCATACTAATTCCTTGGGACCCAAAAATACCATTGTGGCCAGTCAGTCAAAATGGGAAGTTATAGTGATCATGTTGGAGTCTAAGCTCAAGTCTGACTTACTGCCCAGTTGAATCCTTATATTGTCTCTGCAAACCTTGAATTGGTGACCATTGTGATAGGAGAGCTAAGTGGAAGACGTTAGAAATTCTCTCTTCTAAGACAGTAAATCAGAATACCATATCCCTGTGGGAATTGTTGAGATTAATGCCACCATCAAAGATTTGAAATAAGACTTGTAATATCTGTCACATCTCCATTTAACTCACTTATTTGACCTGTGCAGAAGTCAGATCTTAGGGAATGCTTGGACTGTTGTAAACTTAATCATTGGCTGATTCCAAATGTAGCTGACTTAGGTGTAAGTGCCTTTACTTGATCAAATCCACACAGGCCCTGGCATATGCTCTACAGCTGTTGACTTGGTTAGTTGCTTTTTCTCCATACCAATTTATAAGAACCACTGAAAGCCATTTGCTTTTACCTAGCAGGGCCAAAATATACCTTCACAGCCTTACCTCAGGGTCATGGCAGTTCTTCTGCCTTAGAAATCTTAATCTTTGCAACATTCTACAAAACATCACACTGGTCCACTACATCGATTATATTATTATGCTGATTGTACCTGAGGAGCAGAAAGTAAATACTTACTTACTTAGTCAAGCATATGAGAACCACAAAAATTCAGGGGCACATCAGTAACGTTTCTGGGCATTCAGTGGTAACTGCGCTCAATAAGCCCTTTCAGATTTTAGAGGCAATGTATACACATTTTAGCATGTTCTCTTAACTTATCTACAGAGTAACCCATAAGACTGCAAGTCCAGGACTCAGTGCATGCTGTGCTACCACCTAACTTTATAATTTAGCAGATCCAGTGACTCTCTAAGTGTCTGTAGCATATAGGGATGCTTTATAAAACCTCTAGCAAGAACCAATAGCAGAATCACAGTGCAGATGTCTGGGATTTTGACATAAATATATGACTCCTTCAGATAACAATGTACCCATTGATAAACAGGTTTTGTCTTGCTACTAGGTAGATAAAATGCATGACGATGGGGTGTCAGGTTACCATGTAAATCAGGCTGTTCATCTTTAACAAGGTGTTGTCTGACCTGCCTAGCCATGAGGCTGCCCATGCATAGCAACAATCTATCATCAGGTGGAAATGACCTGTAAGGAACAGAGCTTGGGCAGATCTGTACAGTATAAGTTGAATGAGCAAGTGACTCAGACTCCTTTAAAAACAACTCCTGTTGTATGGTCTCATCTCCTTCAACCTGTGCCTTTGGCCTCTTAGGGATATCCTTAATTTAGTTGATGGAAGAAGGAAGACCTTAATTCTAGTTTATAGATGTGTTCATACCACCCAAGCTCCAGCACTACAGCCCCACCATGAGTAAATTTGAAAGACAGTGGAGAAGGAAAATTCTTCCAGTAGGCAGAATTTTGAACAGTAGATATGACTGCGTAATATGTCTGGAATGAGAAATGGCCAGAATGACACATCTGTAATGGTCCATGGGCAGTGGCTAATGGTTTGACTCTACAGTCAGGGACTTGGAAGGAGCAGGAGTAGAAGATTGGTGACAAGGAAGTTTGAGGAAGAGGTATGAAAATAGACCTTTCAAAAAGGGGAGAGCCTGAAGAAATTTGTCCCATCTGAATGCCCACCGTAAGACATATATTGCTCTCACTTATCAAGTGGAAAAAATGACACACTGTGGGTGTCAGACAGCCTCTCTCCCCAGCCACCCCAGTTCTTGTTCAGTGGGCCCATAAACAGTGGCCATGGTGGCAGGAATGAAGGCCATGTAATGCCTAGGCTAAGCAACATGAGCTTCCTCTTTCTAAAGTTGACCTGGCGAGCACTACTGCTGAGTACCTAATCTGCAAAAACCAACATTGAGTGCTTAGGGGCACCAGCCAGCCACTGGGGCAGGTTGATTACATTTGACGTCTTATGTCATTAAGCAAGCAGAGGTTTGTCCTCATTTAGAATTGATAAATATTCTGGGTATAGATTTGCTGTTGCTGCCAGCACCAGTGGGTGTGGACTCACAGAATACCTGAGACCAGGGTAGATACAGAACAGGCAGTGGAAGAAGGAAGCCATAGATACCAATTATGGCCTCATGGCCAGTTAGGTAAATGAGGATTGTAGTAGCCTTGCACATTTTCCCTTTGCTTTATATATATGGGTGTGTGTGTATATATTTTTATATACTAACAATTTTCTTTTCTCATTCCCCTTTTTAAAAAATGTATTACATAGAAGGTATCAGATTAAATTTACAATTTAGTCTTTAGGTAACAGAATATTAAATGGGACTGTGACAGAATTTGAGAAGCAATTCACATAGTCACAGTAGTGGATACAGTGGCTGATGGCACTCTGCACTTCCTCATTTTGAGGTTTCTTCGCTGTAAGAAGGGTGCTTATATCTTGTCAGGTGGAATATAGAACTGTTTTGTTCTTGTACAGGAGTTCAGGTATGTGGGAAAGCATGCATCTGGAGGCCGAGTAGTCACAAGGGTAGACTTTGCTGCTCATCAACTTGTTGTTTCTCAACTCCAAGTTCTTTTCACTCACTCACTTTGTAATAATGGAGCTGGGCCCTGTAAATATTTCTCCTTTGCTGGCTGGTGCAGTGTTAAGCCTTTGTCAGTCGAGGGCACTGAGGTGAGAAGGAGCTTTTCTTCTCGGTGTCAGAGTCGCTCACTGGCCAGGCTCTTGCTGGCATACTTTTTCTCTATGGCTCAGCCCTGCAGTTTTCTTCAGTGCTAGGTATTTGCATTCTTGAGAGTCGGCACCCGCCTGCCTCCGCATTTTGTCCAGAAAAAGTGTTTCTTTTCTATACCTGCAGCGGTGTCCCCTGGAGCCTCAGACCTCATGGACCTATTCCCTAGACCAGGTCACTGCTGCCATACTCTCTTTTGGCCCCACACATGTGCACACTAGGGACTCTACAAGACCAGGTATCTAGGGAACTGACTGCCCAGTTTTTATCCCAGGCACCAACCTGGCACTGTATTGGCCTGAGATACCCATGCAAGTACACTAGACTCCTGCAAGAGGACAGCTTCTCAGCTCCAGGTTCTGTCAGTAGCCAACAGTTTTCCTCAGCACCTACCTAGCAAATTCTAGCATTGACACCTCTTTGTGAATGGCTCCTTCTGAGACTCCAGATGGCAGATTTCTGACAAGTCTCACAAACTGAGGCACCTCAATGACTTTTCCACTCTTAGGGAGCCAGGCCATGCCCTCACCGTAGAGATCTCCGGATCTCAGCCTGGTGGAGAGCTTGGGCCCTTGTCTCGCCTTAACGGTTAGCAGTTGCCCCTTACATCTAGTTGTCCTGTACTTAGAATCCTCGTTACCTCTCACTAACCAATTACATTATTCTAATCCTTTAGTAAGACTAGATTAAACTTTTCTTGCCCAAATCAGTATGTAATTTCTGTCTCCTTACTAATCGAAAGCCCTCAACTATGCTTGCAATGAAACTAGCTAGATGGACAAATCTTTTAAAATGCAGTGCTTTTGCCTGGGGGAAATAGCAGTTAAGCGGACAATCCGCGGCACCCCTCCATTCACTCCTTAAAATGCCCCTCCTCTCTAGTATGTCATAAATAATCAATATATTATTTCATATGTTATGTGAAATTCATTCACAGGTGCAGATGTGGCAGGAGAGTATGTGAGCCCCCCGACCCCCCTCGGTGGGTAGTGTTGCTCCATAATTGCTTTCTTGCTCCAAACTGTAAAGTTGGCTGGTCCACAAATCAGGATCCTATCCACAACCTTTCACCTTCAAAGATGTTTATCTGTCCAGGTATAGCTGAGAAGTTGGATGTCTGACTATGCCCTTCTGTTTATTAAAACCTGTGCTTCACAGTTGCTGGAGGTCAAACTCTGTCACTAGGCTTTTTGTCTCGTAACCTGCAGAAACCTATTTTCAGAAAGTCATCCCACTTTATGACAATTATGTGCAGTTAGTTGTATGCTGGTGGCACTTTCTAGCCACCTGGAGCAACTCTACTTGGTTTTTAGCTGGGATCTTTGAGGTATGTCTGCTGCTGCCACCTGTGAGATACCATCGTGTGGCTTCCTTAATGCAGTTTGCTTTGCATCATTGTTTGTCCCGTGTCATACGTTCACGAGTCACTTCCTGCAGAAGAATTGCTGGCAACGACGTGAATGAACATGGACTTTAACATAATCAAAACTAGCCGCATTAGCAAATCACCATGGAATTTGATTCCACCAATAAATACAAGCAGAAATCACTCTGTGCCACTTCTCCATTCCCTAACATTTTCACCAGCAGATGTGGGGCACTTAATAAAATTTCTGCCCAAGCACTTAAGGGTTTATTATCACAGCCAGCTTGTTGTTGTCTTGTTTTTTCATTTTTAAAAAAAATTCAGTTAGTGAACCCAGATGAGAATGTGTGGCAAAGATCCAATGAGTATTAATGCACAAGAGTGTACTTTTTAAAATCTACAATTTATGCTAGGATTTGGGGATGTAATTTTGTAATTTCTTAACTTTATGTGGTTACCCTTAACTCTTTACAGCATACTTTAACTCAGTATCAAACAAGTTTCATACACCAATTAGGCTTTTTGCCAATTAAAGTCGACTGGAACCAGACCTTAAATCCCTGGAGCTGCAAGGTTATATTGTCACAAATACAGAAACAAGAACTGGAAAGAACCACTATCCTCTTATTTTATTAAATGCTACTTTCACATGCAGTTATGAAGTGTTCTGCTCTTCACTGCTTTAGAAGATTGCTTCAGCTGGAATTTTTATATTAAACTAATATTCTTGCTGCAGTGTGTGCTTTTCCTCCTGGAGAGACAACCATGACTGTAACGATGGATCTTATCTTGATATTTTTCCCCATCTGTATGCATTTAAACAACATCCCCAGGTGATTCATTGTGACATTCAAGTTGGAGAAGCTATGGTCTAGATAACTGGAAGCCACAGCTTTGTAGTTAGATTATTTTAATTTGAGAGATTTCAGTTTTTTTCTGTTGAGATGAAAGCATATTTTATGCCTAGGAATAGTCCATTGTTTTTTAACCCAGTGTCATAGACTTAGAAGAACTCATATTGTTTTGGCCTTTCAAAGTGTCATTTTGTGGATATTTTTATTTCTTATTAATGGCGATTCGAAAGGTCTACATAATATACTAGGACATATAGAGTAATATTTTTTAAGACCCGAAGGTCTGTGGATTTTAATATTTATCTAATTTTAGAGATTTATAAGGGTTTCTAATTCAGAAATTTTAATTAATTTTAATTATTTTTTTTTCTGGTTTCAAAAAACTATTTTATGGTGTTCTCTTCCCCTGTGAATCTGATCTTTTATATTTAGCAAAAGACCATTTCGAATTGGTGTGTGTAAAGGTTTTAAAATATGAGAAGAGCAAACCCTTCATATGCTAATCATTTCTAATAGGCAAATATAACTTACTGAATTTGAGTTTGCTGTTGGGCCGACTTTTCGGTCAGCCCTCAGACTTCTGAGTCAAACTGAAAGTCGATTCTAGGAGGGGTTTGTTTTGTTTTATTGGCTGTTTTCACATAGGTCTTCACATTCGTCGAAAAGCACGATCTAGCAACATGGCATTGTTCCCAGAGTAGGAATTAGGACTCCTGGTTTTGTGTTGCTTATGAATTTATTGTGTGTCTTTTGGACTACCTGTTTTATTGTTCAGAGTCTCAGGTTCTCTATCTTTGTGTTGGGAACAAAATATTTTTAAAATTATTTTATGGCATCATAATTTACAATAAATCTTCCATGCCTCGTTTCTATCAGCATTAATTCCTAAGCCTCGTCCAGAAACTTTGGGTCATTCTTGCTTTAGATTTTATCTTCGCTCTCCATGTCAAAATAACTTTTGCTCAATTTATATCAAGAATATATTTGAAAAATCTGTTCTTGGAGTATTAGGAATTAATAACGTGGTTGCCTTTGGTCGGATACATGCCTCTCTGCACCAGGTGCTACTTTTGATTTGATAGAAGTCTGTGACCTAAACCAGTGATTCTTAAACCTGGCTGCACTTAAGAATTATCTGGAGAGCCTACAAGAACAAAAGCAGGGCCCACGCCTTGCCCCTAGAACAATTAAATCAAACTTTTTAGACTCTAGAGTCTGGAAGTAGGGCCTAAGGTACTGCATTTTTAAAGACCTTTCCACTAATGTATACCCAGAGTTGAGGACCATTGATGGAAACACTTAATGTTGAGTGTAATTTTCATTAATGGAAGGCTAATATTATTGCACATTAGCAGCAAAGGACAGAAAAGGCATGTAAAATCCCTGGAGAATTAAGGTTGGAATTTATAATCTGAAAAGAGCAAAGCATCATGTTCCTACTTTAGTAAACTTTGCAACTAAAGTACCTCAGTATTTTAGTAACCCCATTGTCAAGAGCCACGGCCTCATCCTCAATCTTTATTCCCCAAAACAGGCTCTGAAAACACGTTCTTTTTAAACTTAACTTGCCCTGAAAACCTTATATGAAGTGATGTGAGGATGTTTTTCCCTTTTTTCCTAGGTAATCCCCTTATCTAAATGTCTCCTGACATTTAGGGTATCAATTCGCAACTCTTAAAGACCTTATTTCAGATAACTTTAGTTAAAACTTCAGGATTTTACATGAGACCCGAGTTTGAATGTGGTTGGGGAATGCTGCTCTTCCACTTAAAACTAAATGACCTTGGCCAAGCTGCTTAATCTGTTTGATTCATTGTTTGTCAGTAAAATGGGAATAACATAAACTTTACAGGACTGCCGGAAGACTAAGTGAGAATTTATGTAGTAAGCATTAAAGTATCAGGGACTTAACAGTTAACAAAAATTGTTTTTATTATTTCTGATACTAAGTTAAATCTTGGTCCTCCTTTTCTTTTCCAGTCCACAAACATTTATTGGATGCCAACGGTGTCACCAACATTGTAGGAAGTGCCAGAAAAACAACCATGAATAAGGGAGGCACATTCCGTGTCCTCCATGAGCTTTCCCGGATTCCCTCACTCGAGATGTCCTACACTAGAACCTACTTATGGAGGAGCTGCCTTAGATAGACATATACATGCAATGATAGAATTATCTCCCTATTGATGAAGGACTCCTCTAGTTTATAATTGATTCCTAAAGAGATCTTTTCCAGCCGCTTCATTCATTCTCTCTGTCTTTCTAATTCCCCACCCTAGCCACAAATGATTTCTGGCATAAAATGTTTTGGGAAAAACATCACTACTGTAGAAGGATCTAGTTGTGTCATCTCCCTCTACTCTGTGGTTGGTTACCCTGGACTCTTTTTTTGTTCTCTATTGTGTTAAGACATCCTAAGGAGACTAGCTTCATCCTTCTCAAATTTTAATTTAGCCTGTCTTTGGCTACTGAAGAAATCTAGTATCACTAAGTAACTCTTGAGAAGGGGATTTTTAAGTGGTTCTCCCAGGGACAGAAAGGAGGGTGAATATAGGCTAATATATATCTATGTGTCTATTGTCAAGCCATGGTTGAAGAAGGGTCATCAGGTTGTATTTCATAGGTTGGGGACCATGAATAACATTTGACTTATCACAACATTTTGCTCCTTTTTGTCATCCTGGATCCTCTTACTTAGATCAGGTTGTTGCCCTGTTAACCTGAAAGCACCTGGATCCTAAACCTTAGGATCTTGGGGGCATGACTGCATTTACTCTGTAGGATTTTCTACCAAGGTTCATTTCTGGTTTTGCACTAAAGCTTGTTGGACCAGGCCTAATGAAGTGTATTTTTAAAGACCAACCAGTTGTCAAACAATTATCACCTCTCAAGGATAAAATGCAGATTGCAAAATCTAAGTCCACTTAGATTGACATGGGTACTTTATCTGCCAATCTATTTTCGCTTGACTCGTGTTTGTTTTTCTTATTTCCCCTGGTCTTTCCAATTTCTTCTTTTTCCTCCCACCCCTTAAATGTAGCTATTTCTCTGGCTTCATTATATAATGTAGGTGAACGCCAATGTACCCTGACACTGACTCTCAAATTTTCATCTCTAGCATAGAGCTTCTCCCTGATTTTCTCTCCCATGTACCTTTTTGGCTTAAGAGAACTCACCTTGGAAGTCCTACTAGCATCTCAAATTTGTCACGTCCAAAATTTAAAAAGTTATATCCTCAATTCCCACCCCAAATCTGTTCTTCCTATATTCCCTGCCTTTGTTAATGTCACGTCTTGACCCGTCTGCCTCCCATGTGCCCCTCGCTCTTGCCAAGTCCTGGTTGACACCACTTCCAGGACTCTTTTGAATCAGTCTTTTCCATCCTTACTGGTCTCATTGTTTTTTGGAATCCATCAATATTATTGGCACCAAGGAAACTGATTTTTGTAAAACATAAATGTAGTTATGATCCTTCCTTAAAATCGTCCCAATTCCTTCCATTTATCCTATTTAGGACATAATTGGTAGATTCCAAATTTACTTTGTTAACTTGTCTTTAACCGACCTCCCAGCCTCACCTCCTGCCATTTCATACCTGTGCCTTCTGCTTCCGAGGTCCTCAGGATTGACCATGGCTTTTCTTACTTTTATGCCTTTGCATCAGCCATTCCCTTTCTCTCCTCTTTCTTGTCCACCTGCCTAAAATTTGCTTATCTTTCAAGATTCTGCTCAGTGGTGTCATCTCTGTGAAATTTTCCCTAACACTCCTCATTACCCTCCGTGTCGCTTTCGTAGTCTCCTGTCATAGCACATACCATGTTTTCTGCTTTCTGGTTGCCTGTCGATGCCCATATTTTATACCAGTCTTTGTTCCTTAAAGGTCAGAGGTAAACCTCTTTGTATTCTTGTGAACAATAAGAGTATGTTTGTAACCCCTTTTCAGCTGCTGGTTGAATGAATGAATGGAAACATGCTGATGGGAATGAATAGCTACTAATGTGATCTATAGATAGTATCTATAATTTTATAGTCTCAGCTTAGCAAAACAATTGGCACATAAGAAATTACACAACCATTGTGTGGTTCTCAGACTCCTTATATCTTCAAACAATGTAAAAAGCTTAGGAGGACATTTTAATCTTTATGTGAGACTCTTAAAGCAGCCAAAGCTCAGAAGCACTGGCATCTCATTTTTATGGGCAATATAAATCATAGCTGGTGTGTTTTCTGGAGCCAGCATCCATTCCATACCAGAGAAAAATTTAGCGCAGTCCAACTAGAAATAGTGTGTAGAATTAAGTATGCGAGTTTTGCCATTTTTGTTTATTCAGCTTAAAATCTCGTGCTGAAGGCCAGAGACTCTATCTTAGGACTTGGTTTGCCTATTTTAAATTTAATGGTAACTTTGGAAGAGAAACTGAATTGAGAATCAAAGTTCGTTTTCACTTCTTTAAGTGACATTTTCCTTAAAATATGTTTGGGGAGGACAGGCCTTTAGGGAAGACATGTCTAATCCTTTGCCCCTACAGATTGCATGGCATGTAATTGTGGACTAAAACTCCTCACATAATGTTTTTTAAGCCTCATGAAGAAAATCAGCCCTCACTGCGACTCAGCCTGTCATCCATGTCCTCCCCCCGCCCCTTTCGCTTGCTCCTGGTGGTCTGTATTAGGGTGCGGTAAACATGTTGCCCTCCTCTTAGGGTCAACAGTAAGCAAATTTTATCAGGCCAAATACTGCTTTTATAACTTGATGATCCTGTTACCTCTTTAGAGACACTACAAGTAAAGCCTAATGCCATTTTCTTTTGCTATTTGATTTTGTTTTTGTGTGATGTATTTTTGTATTCGAAGATGGCTACTTTATAACAACAGATGCTCTTAATTTTCTTGCCTTTATTGGTTCTGTCAGAATTCACAAGTACTATGAATCAGGTTAGCAAATCTCAGAGAATTCCAGCTTACTTGTTGGTGATGCTGCTTTTTAATATTAATTGTTTTAGTTGGAGTGAAGGTTCATAGGTTCACAGACAAACTTCATAAAATAAAGGGAAATATTTTGAATGAATGGCTGATAGTACCTGTCAGTATACTTTTGTTTTCTTACAAATTCCTGCTTTCTTTGTAATCAGTTTAATGAAGTCCTTTGGCCCCTCAGTGATTAAGTTAAGATACCTGTGTTTTAGACTCAAAATATACTTATAAAAATACTTTTATGCATATTGTATAATAGCTATTTGCCAGAGGTACGAATGTATTTTTTACTGGAGAGAAATCCCTAATATTTTATAGTCCTAATAAAACTATAGTTAATTATAGCAATTGTGCTCTTCCAAAAGTGTAATTTCCCTGAGGGCAAGATGTCTTTCTCTTCTTGTTAACAGTAAGAGTATGTTTGTAGCTCCTTTTCAGCTGCCAGTTGAATGAATGAATGGAAACATGCTGATGGGAATGAATAGCTACTAATGTTATCTATTATTTCTGTTTATAGGCATTACCATTTAATGAAACCTTCTTACCAGCATATCTATGATAAAAAATATAAGTAGAAGAGGAAACTGTAACTGTTATTTGTCAAGTGACAAGCTTTTAATGTCAGAATGGCTCACCTAAAGCGGCTAGTGAAATTACATCTTAAAAGACATTACCATAAAAAGTTCTGGAAGATTGGTGCGGTAATTTTTTTCTTCATAATATTTTTGATTTTAATGCAACGAGAAGTAAGCGTTCAATATTCCAAAGAGGAATCAAGGATGGAGAAAAACATGAAAAACAAAAACAAGATGTTTGATTTAATGCTAGAAGCTGTAAACAATATTAAAGATGCAATGCCAAAAATGCAAATAGGAGCACCTGTCAGGCAAAACATTGATGCTGGTGAGAGACCCTGTTTGCAAGGATATTATACAGCAGCAGAACTGAAACCCGTTCTTGACCGCCCACCTCAGGACTCTAATGCACCTGGTGCTTCGGGCAAAGCATTCAAGACCAGCAGCCTAAGTATTGAAGAGCAGAAGGAAAAAGAACGTGGAGAAGCAAAACACTGTTTTAACGCTTTTGCGAGTGACAGGATTTCTTTACACCGAGATCTTGGACCAGATACTCGACCTCCTGAGTACGTGGAAGAATATTCATTGTCTCCTCTTTATCACCATGGTTTGCAGGGGAGGGCCTTTAGCTAAGGAAGCTGCTCGTTCTTTAGCCACTCTAATGAAAAAACAACAACACTTCAATTATCATTTATTTAATCAGTTTAAATTATTATTTTGGTTTATTATTATTGACATCAAATAAGATATCTATTCTTGGTTAGGCATTGCAGATGTGAGAAGTTATTGTCTTAGCAATTAGAAAATTGAATTCTACATCCGACACCCATAGAACCACGAATAAATTCTTCATTCTGAAATGCTTTAATTTTCTCATCAATTAAGGAAGAAACATGGGGCAATTGTTATGGGAAATGTAGGAGGTGGAGGAGTTGTTTCCATTCCTCTGTGTATGACTGTAGAATAGAAATGATTTTTAAAAAGTGCCAAGATTTTGGAGCTGTTAGATAACAATACTTTATGAATTAAGTCACAGACTTTGTGGTCACTCTTTGTGCTATAATTGTATTTCAGAATGGCCCTGTGTCTTTTAACCTTTCTTTTAAGGGACAATATTGTTATAATTAATCATTCAAATATGATTCTTTCTTTAGAGTTTTGCTGAATAAGTCCTGATATTACAGAGTTCCTTTAGCTTCTGAGAGGCCAACATTGCTTTTTATTGTCATTTGTGTACATGTTTATTTCAAGAATATAGTGTTTTGATTAAGATTTCCCCCAGCATCTACTATGCTGCCTTGTTTGTCTTTAGTTAACCATTTTGTTATCTTTGAGGTAGTGTTCAAATGTTCTATTTGAACTGCAACAGCTACAATGAATTTCCAGCACTTTCAAACCATCTGTAGGTTTGTTAAAAGTGCAAGACAGACAAACTGTAAGCAGACAATGCCTGCATATTTTGACTTCTGGTTATAATAAAATTATGTTTGGAAGTGAACCTGAAGAAAGGAACTTTGGTATACTTAGGTCTATTGCTTCACTCATATTTTTCTAGATTTATGATCTGATCATAAAACCTGCTCCAACTATGAGTCCCTCAATGTTAAAGTTATATAGATTAGATTTTTGATACCGTATTCTAATCTATGTCATTCAAGGTTGAGTTGCTCATCATTCTTAAATGAATGTGTAAAAAATAAATAGATCTCTATAAAGTATTCTAGCTGTTATAACGGCACAATTTTTGTTGGGTTTTTTTTTTTTTCACATTAATAGCTTAAAACACAGTATTGCACTTTACTGATTTAGGGAGAGGTCTTGGCTGAGAAGCAATTCACATCACAAATGAGGCATGATGTTTATTCTTTGACATGGCAATCAGTGTCAACTCAAGATTAGCTTTTTTTCTCCCAGTATAACATTATAAAACTACAGTAGTATTCAATAATGTTAATCATTAAGTAAGTGAGAAATAACTAAGCACATAAAGAACCTTTTATTATTTTTTATTTTTATTTTTGGATAGGCACAGATACCCACAACTGTGAAGAGTTGGTGAATACTTTATTTAAAAAGAAATGTTAATACTTTCTTACTTTATTTAAAAAAATTTTTTTTATTGTTGTTCAATTACAGTTGTCCCCATTTTTACCCCATTGCCCACGCCCCCTCACATTTCATCCTCCCCTACCCACCCTCCCCATTGTCGTTGTCCGCGGGCCCTTTATATACATGTTCCTTGACCTGACCTTTCCATTTCTTCCCCTCCCCGCTCCCCTCTGATCACTGTCAGCTTGTTCTTTATTTCCATGTCTCTGGTTCTATTTTGTTCACTTGTTTGTTTCGTTGATTAGGTTCCACTTATAGGTGAGATCATATGGTATTTGTCTTTCACCTCCTGGTTTATTTCACTTAGCGTAATAGTCTTTAGCTCTGTCCAAGCTGTAGCAAAGGGTAGGAGCTCCTTCTTTCTGCTGCATAGTATGCCATTCTGTAAATGTACCAGTATTTTGATCCACTCATTCACTGATGGTCATTTAGGCTGTTTCTAGCACTTGGCTATTGTAGATAATGCTGCTATGAATTACTTTCTTACTTTAAATTTAATCTCTATCAGCAAAAAAACACATTTTCTGAAGAATTCCTGGTCTTCTCCTTGCTCATTAGAAATTTAAATCCAGTTTCTCCCAAAGCCGGGTCATGCGACTGATTAACTACTTTTCTATATGACAAATTTTACAAATGGTTTTGACTGGAAATATGCACTTTGGCAAGTTACTTTAATTTCACTATTTAAATGACATGTGAAACAATTTTTAAAGCATAAGTTTAACATCACAGTTTTTTCAGAATAAATGAAAATGAGGTTTATGAAATCATACTGTGAAATTGTATTACCACTTGCATTAATGATGTTACATGACACTTTTGCTTGATTTTAGTGGTTATCAGTTAAGCAAATAAATCCTAGCTTAAACCAAGGGAAAGTGTTAAGATTAAAATGATAACATTTTATTTGTGTGAGTTTCTACAAAATTTTAGACTGTAAATCTTCAAAACCTTTTTGTAATTCTTGATTAATATTGTATTAGTCACATGGCAAATAAATGTAGGGAAACATTTTTTTTAAATCCTGAAAATCTTCCCTCCAAGTGTTTATAAGACAAATCATAGGTTTCCTTTTTTCTTAAAAAAAGAAAACACTATAATATGGTGTTGTTCATAATTTTTTGCTTATAGTTTATGTTGGTTTATACACCTGTAAAAATTCAAGCTTATATTTAGTTATTTGTCACTGTGTAATTAGAAATACATATGAAAAGGTATCTTCTATTTGGGCAATTATTTTTAATTTGTTGATTTTGCAAAATTCAATTTAGAATAAATCATTTGCTTTCATCTACCAGTGAGGACGAATGTGATTATTTGTTTCCAATTCCGTATGTATATTACACTTTGAAATAACAAAGGCTCTAGAGAGCAAAGCCACTTTCACCCAGTCACTTCCTTTTTTTTCTACTCAGTTGTGTTGACACCCTCCCAATACTCTACTCCCAGTTCTAATTCCTTTTTTAGCACTACAAATATTCCACTCTAAAGACCTCCTCTCAGAAAGGAATCTAAAACAGATCCATGTGGAGGTCTGGATATAAAAGTAATTAAGGAGCGTTTGTAGCATATGTGTTTTGAGGCTGGCAGTCCAGGGCTTCTGGTGCCGTGTGGGAGGCCCTGGTTTCCCCACTGGCCCTGGCACAGCAGCCGAAGTGTCCTGGGCCCTAATCTCCACGAGCAAATGATTTACTTGCTTCTTGACTGTTCACACACTTATTTATAAGTGCCTTTTGACTGTATGGGAGAATTTTGTAATCTGTTGTCTGAAATTGTACAGCCACTTACAGTTTTTAAGTGAACTTAAAGATAAACTTATTTTTTTATTTATCTTTACCATAGACCACACATGTTTTACGTTTCAAGTTCACTCTCTTTGGTTTTACGATGTTTTGAAGCCCTCTCCTACATGTTATTTCATTTGATTGTCACCTCAACTCAGTAGGCCAGAGGACCGTGGTCAGCTCCAGTCTCGAAGGCTGGAGGCCATACAGGCCCACTCACACCCCAGTGCTCCATGTGAAAATTGTTTTCACTGGGGAAGTGAACTAAGATGCCATTGATTATAACGCTGTTATAAATATGAGTTAAAGATCAATTTATAGCTAATGTTTATAGGCAATGAATAGTACGGTACCATTAATCAGTCAAAAAGTAGTAGGGTCTCTGTCCTTGTGCCTGTCAGTGTTTTATGTGGCAACAGAGTCACAGGACTTTGAACATGGATTTAGGACTTTTATTTTAGATTTCTAAATATTTTTTAAAGAAATATTTAAAATGCTGAGTCTCAAATAATAGATTGGATTATTGAAGCAAAAATCTTTAAAAGAATGGATATAGCATATGATAGGGACTTAAGTTTTGCTGAATGATGAAAATCGTAAGAAAGTAGGCTTATTAGAAGCTGTATTTTCCCTTTTGGTTTAAATATAGATTAAGTAAATTGATTAAATAAACCTGGAAAATATTGCACACTTAGGAAAGTATTGAATTTAAGATAATCTAGAAAAAGATGAATATTCATTTAATAAAATTGCAAGTTTTAAAATTTTAAGTGAGAAAAATGTATGATTTCTACAAGGAAGGAGAAACACTTGGTTTTTATTTGACCAATTATAGGTATTTGCCATTTTTACAGGTTGCCTCACTTGTACATTATTTTCCTTATTTAAAATGTTATTTGTGTTTAAAATGATATTGTTGAGAAAGCTTACAACAGCATGTTCTAATCCTTGACATGTAATCCACATCAGTGGACATGATCTCTGGGTGAGTGGTCTGCTTGTAAAATATTTTGTTTTGATCTACTTACATTTATATAGCATTAAGATCATCTTATATAGTAAAAAAAAACAACAACAAATACTATTCACTATCATTTCTACAGTGAATAAAGTTAAATAATAATTTTGGTAATGGTATAGCTATGAAATAAAGTAGTAAAATTCATAATTGTTCTTCGACTTTTTCTAGATGTATTGAACAAAAATTTAAGCGCTGTCCTCCCCTGCCTACCACCAGTGTCATAATAGTTTTTCATAATGAAGCGTGGTCCACGCTGCTTAGAACTGTCCACAGTGTGCTCTATTCTTCACCTGCCATACTGCTGAAAGAAATCATTTTGGTGGATGATGCTAGTGTAGATGGTAAGAAAGCACATGCAAATTAGATTGTTTCCCAAATCCATATGGTGTTGTTTAAAGTCTATTTAGTTGTACTCTCTGAGTGCCATTTCAGAGCCTGAATATAATAGCTTGGATGGTATATATAGTACATGAAAGTAGAATCCAAGGGTGTTCATATTGAAATGTATGAAACATCATTATTCAGAAATGTATGAAACATCATTACTCATAACTTTGTAGCCGTTAATGTAACACTTTTATTGTAAGGCACAGTAGTTAAGAGCACAGACTTGAGCCTCAACTCAGGCTGCCTTGGTGTGAATCCCAGCTCTGGTCCTAACCAGCTATGTGACTTCGGTAAGTTATTTAACCCCGCTATGTCTCAGTTTCACTATCTGTAAAATGGGAAAAATGTCACATTTCATCAAATTTATAGTATGATATGTCATTAGTTTATATACCACTGGTATAAAAAGCCCTCACAACCAATTAAACTGAGATGCCATTGATTATAAGAATTATTTAACTGTGCAGTTTAGAATTGAGGAAATCCATAAATAACATGTAATTCCTAGGGTTGTTTTGAAGACTAGATAAGTTAATATAAATAATATGTGATTAATACTATAAATGAGTAGTTAAAAACCACTAACAAATCACCACATCCTGTTTTATTTTGGCTCTTAAATTTTCCAATATTGTTTACAAAGTTAGCCAAATTCTTTTATGCATTGCCACTTAAAATCACCAGTCAAGAAGCAGTTACTAAATTACACATTTTAAATTGAAATCACAAGGCTAATCTGACAAATCTGCCAGTTTGCTAAATTTTCAAACATTATAAGCATTTTAGATGCCAAACAGATATAGATTATGTCAATGATTAAAAATTATTCCTGAATGAGCCCACGTTTGGAGTCAGATTCCTTAAGGTCAAATTCCAGCTCCAACACTAATTAGCGGTTTATGCATCGGTAAAATTGGATTGATATTCTTTCAATAAATCTAGAGCGACACCTGTGGTCAGATAAACCATTACTTTATGTACTATGAGAAAAAAAGACATTGCATATTAAGCGACATGGTATCAATTATATCTGAGACTTCAGAAATGCTAATAAGTGAATAAAGCATAAAATATTAACCTATTTATTTTTAATATATGATTTATTTAAATATTTCTCTGTATAATTCTAAACATTCCTATGGTTTGACTATAAAAGCTTTTGAGTGAATTGAAGTTATGTTCTCAAGTTAAATTAACATCTAGGTAGAATAAGTTTGCCTATCACTAAGAGATTTTTGACCTGGATGTGAGACATATTCACCAGATGGGGAAGGTTTATAATTCGAGTCCCCTACACTTTATGCAGATCTCTGATCTGAATCCTTAATCCCCTTACCGAGGCTACTTTACTGCTCATTTGTAAGCAACTAATTTATTTACTGCTTGATCTGCTCTGAACTTATTCTTTCTATTCAGACTTCAGTCCAGAGAGTTTAAGGTGACATCTTATTACCTTCTGCATACCCTGATATGTTGTACCTTAAAAAAACAAAACAAAATTGGATCTTAGAAATTT
This sequence comes from Mormoops blainvillei, assembly GCA_004026545.1. Classification (NCBI taxonomy): domain Eukaryota; kingdom Metazoa; phylum Chordata; class Mammalia; order Chiroptera; family Mormoopidae; genus Mormoops; species Mormoops blainvillei. The sequence goes on from PVJD01013495.1 coordinate 24,058, forward strand.
TTTCTTCTTTGGTTTCTTAAACTTTATTCTCAGAGATGATTTTATTTTGCTTGATTTTTCAAGTAGTGAGAAAATAGGGGTACAGTAAGGCAGTTACTTTTCGTAAGCCTTCAGTTGAAGGAAATTTTATTATTGCACAAAGAAAATTATAAAAGGCAATCAGAATGGATATCAGAAAGTGATATCCATTCATAACTTCCCTGTTTCAATCATTTTAGTCTTTTCCTTTTTTAATCACAATCTTAAGTAAATACAGAATGTTTCCTACTTACACCCATGTCAGAGATCCAGTTTTGAATTCTAATATTGTCACCTAACAGCATTATTAAGCCATTTCTTTTACCTTTAAAACTTTATTTTTTAATGACAGTTATGGACTAGATGCATTTTACTTAACGATTCACCTTTGTTCATCTCATATTACTGTACATTACAGTGCAATGAATATTGTTGTACTTCTGTTATTCTTCTTTTGAATTATATCTTTGGATAGGCTAGAAGTAGAACTGTGTGATCAAAAGGGTCTGAGAATTTTTATAATTTTTTATAGCAATTAATAATAGATTTGGAACAGTTCTCTTGGCGAGGGCTGTCTTTGCGTACTGGTGTAGTGTGTCTCAGTGAATGAGCAAGGAGCCGTCTAATGAAAACCCACGGTGGAAACTGTGTCCCTCCTTGTCTGAAGGAGTTGTGAAGTAGAAACCACAGTCCCTGATTTCAACTGGCTTAGGGAAAAGCATCACAGATAAGGGGATAACCAAGTAACAGACCTAGTTAAATACGAATGACGGCAAAACAAAAGGTAATCAACATTTACTGAGCATAGGCCCAGTCTAAAATGCTTTAGTAGTCCCTCATTTTAAGTTCCCAACAACCCCCTGGGAGGGTAAATCCTATCATCCCCATTTTATAGGTAAAGAAACTGAGTTACAAAAAGATAAAATAACTTCCCCAAAGTCACACAGCTGAAAGTAATGGCTATAAATAGAACCCAGAGGTCTGATTTCATAGCTTTGTGCTCTTAACCTCACAAAAATTGGGGTGTAGATGGGTATTAAATTTAGGGGGCAGGTAAGAATTTATAGGAAGTTTGAAATGTGTGGGTAAATAAAAATTTCTTAAATTCCAACAATTTATTGGGAATTTTTTTTTGAAGAAATCTGTAATGACTCCATTAAAAAAAAATCCACATTAATACCTTTGAAATGTTTTATAAGTTTCTATTTTACAAGTCTATCACTAAAGCAGAAATGTCCCTAATTATATTTTGAAGACAAATTACAATCCTGCTTGTTGTCTTCAGAAAATTAATTCTGAGGTAGTTAGAAGATGTTTAAAAGCTAATCTATTACTCTGAGGCAACAATATTTAGATTTGTTTTTCCACAAAAATTGTTCCTAGACTCTCACTTCCTTTATGAATGTTCAGGTTTTGAATAAGCAACTCCCTTAACTGCACCACTGAAGAACTAAACAAACATAATCACAACCGAAGCCATCTACATTTGCTTCTGCAACCTGGCGGAAAGAAGCAGACATCTTCCATGGGACAATTATTTATGTTCTCAATATTTCCTAATCTTTTTGAGGCTATTCTATGGGCCCAAGAAGCCCACTGGAAGAACTGCATTATATACTCAACAAGAAATCAAAATTTAGTGATGAAAAGTAGGCTTAAGAAATTGTTTAAAAATATGAACACTTGGCTTACTGGATTAATGTATTCTTTTACCTACTATCTTAACTCTTGCTTATAATGTATCTCATCCAAAATGAAATATTGAATATCTTAAATTATATACCTTTTATTAAAATTTTGCCTGTTTTTAGCTTCATTCTTCATTTACATGCCCTGTTATCCTTTCATATTTTTACTGGAAAAAATCCTGTGTCAGGAGACTCCAAAGCTTTTGAAAATTTTCTGCTGATTCTGTAGAAATATTCCCAGATTGCTATAGCCCTGGTCTTTCTTACATACTTTTTGCTCAACGTTTTGGTCTTAAATTATTTTGATCACTGCCTTAGTATGAGAGAATCCTTGTGATACTTGACATTTTTCTTAAAATTTTCAAATTCAATAACTTTTAAAAATTGCCAAATATCTTTTTTGGCCAAATTTAGTTTCTTTACTCCCTTAGTTACCTTTCTCAGACCTCTAAATAAATCTTCTGAACTCCTGGCGTTCACTCCATTTGAAGTCTCTCATTTTGCCCCAAATTATTGATATGGCATATACAGAATACATGCTACAATTTATACGTGTTGTATTTCCCAGTAATTCCAAAGATTTACATATATAGGTTTTTTTCAATAAAGAGTTAAATATATAATTTTCGTCTTAATGGAAGAGTGTTTGTAACTTAGGGTTATCTGTGTGGAGGTATTTTTGCCCTGTGGTTTATTAGCTTTAATATGTCACATGTGAAAATAAACTTAAGAAAAGTTAATCCTGATCTTTTTTTTCTTACAGAGTATTTACATGATAAACTAGAGGAATATGTAAAACAATTTTCTATAGTAAAAATAGTCAGACAGAGAGAGAGAAAAGGCCTGATCACTGCACGGCTGCTAGGAGCAGCAGCGGCAACAGCTGAAACGCTCACATTTTTAGATGCTCACTGTAAGTATGAATGTGCAGACGTAGTTGTAACATTTTTGCTCCCCCCACCCCCTTATGTAAAAGGTAAGGAAGCCTTTTCTTTAGATGCCTAATTGCATTTTCTTTAGCATCATTTTCAACTGGTGGTTATAGGAACAACAGCCCAAGGAGATTACAGCTCTGCCTAGAAACTTCCTTTCACTTATGCAAATTTCTTACCTTCTCTGTGATTAAGGCTCCTCAACTTTAATGCCTTCCAGTGACCAGCTTCCCTAGTGAGTTATCGTTGGCTGGGATTTTTTTCAGATACTCATTCTATTTAAAAAAAAAAAAAAAAGTGGTAATGTTCCTTTTTTTCCCCCCCCTTATTCTTGATTCCTACACTTTAAGATGAGTAAAAGTTTTGTTTGTTTAAATGTAGTCAACCTCATCATTAAACTGTCCCTGTACTAACTCTTGTAAGTTGTATATTTCCATTTTTTCCCCCCAATGATACACACACTTCCCCTCCCAACATCTGCTCTCTCTCCCACAAAGATTGTCAGTTTTTGTTGCTACTGGGGTTTTTCCTTTATATTGATTTTAAATAAAGTATTTGGAAGGTGTTTTAGAGTCAATGTTTAATGTCCACGTTAGGTATTACTAAAATGTTACTTTGTCCCTCGAGCTCTAAGTCTGGTGGGCGTTACTTTTTATGTGACTGTTTAGCTTTGAATTGGCCAACCCTTGGTTGTGTTTGACTCAACAAATGGCATTGGGCTTCCACTAATTCTCACAGAAGGGCTTTTGGACTTGCTGGAGTCTCTTCAGAACTAACACATCCAATATTCTTTTGCTACCAGCCACTTAAAAAATGAAGAGAGATAGAAAGTAATCCAAGAGAGGTGATTTTAAAAGAAAATGGTCCATTCTCCAGTGTTCCCTCTCTTGGTCCAAAATTATAATTAACATCAGACTGGGCATTCTTCCGCTCCAGGCAAATACGTTTGATGTTCCTCTTGGACCATGACTGCCGAACTCCGCCTGACGGGAGCCCTGAGTACGACCGCACAGGCCGGCATCACCTGAGTCTGTGTGTTTTGTGACACAGCCTGGCCTGTGACCTGGCCCAGACCTTTCGCAGCATTCCTTTGCCCCACTTTACATCAAGGCTAGGACAGGTTCCAATGGTCCTTCTCCAGCTGCTAAAATCAGAATATTCTGACTCCTTGACTTACTTTCCCCTAAGATCCAGCCAGAGAAATGCAAATTTTGATTACTGTTTTTTACTCAGGGGGATGAGTTTAAATCAGAACACATTGGGGGCTTGGTGGTATGGATCAGCAAAAAGTTATGTTTGATTCATGACCCATTAGAAAGAGAAACACCTCATCTGAAACTTTAATACACCGGTATAATTTTGCTACCTTTTAAAGGTGAAAAACACATCATCGTCTGTAGGAAAGTTTTCCTAACAATGCTGAATCTTGCTTTACTTTAAAAAATCTTACCCTAATCTCCTCACAGGAAGCCTTTAAGAAATCTCCCCCTTTCTATGTGTTCAAAACACAAATGACTTTGTTCTCATTTCTCAGTAAACCCTTCTTCCCCAAAACAAAAGAGAACCCCTGAATATTTTTAATGAACTAATTAAAATTGTGTTCCTTCTAGGCGAGTGTTTCTATGGTTGGTTAGAACCTTTGTTGGCCAGAATAGCTGAGAACTACACTGCTGTTGTGAGTCCAGATATTGCATCCATAGATATGAATACATTTGAATTCAACAAACCTTCTCCGTATGGAAGTAACCATAACCGTGGAAATTTTGACTGGAGCCTTTCATTTGGCTGGGAAGCACTTCCTGATCATGAGAGGCAAAGAAGGAAAGATGAAACCTACCCAATTAAGTAAGATGCTTGCTCACAAAGTCATATATATATATATATATATTTCCATTATTTGAATATGTGTGTGTTCATATTTGCTGTTTACAGTAATTACCTCCAGGGTAATTCACCCTAATGAAATAAAGCGTCCACACATTCTCTATGTGGGGAAAAGAGAATGCATGTATGTATGTGCTTACATATAATGCTGCTGAGTAGGAAGTAGAATTAGGTGAGTTCTTATGCCTCCTTCATAATTATTAAGAATCTTTAAGCTTGGTTAGAAGATACTTAATAATTTACTCTGTGGGGAACGGCTACTTAAAATGCCTTGTCCCCAACTTGACTTTGAAGATAGAATTTTCAGTTCTTATTATCTATGTAGGTGCTTTGAAATTGGGATCTCTTTAATATGTTTGTGAATTTGATTCAGTTTCTCTTTAAATATGTTATTTTTTCTTATTTGGTTTTTATAATAAAACTGGACAATGGATTATTTTTCAGAACACCCACTTTTGCAGGAGGTCTTTTTTCCATATCAAAAGAATACTTTGAATATATTGGAACTTATGATGAAGAAATGGAAATCTGGGGAGGTGAAAATATAGAAATGTCTTTCAGAGTAAGTTCGTAAACATTATATACATATTAAACAATGACATATATATTTTGTTCTAATTGGCTGATACAGATTGCCATGGTTATACGCTGTCTTTTTATGTGTGTGTGTGCTTTCTAAAATTAAATTGCTAGAAATTTTGGAATAGGATATTTCCTTTAAAAATGTAATTTAATATATTTATTCGTTTCTGCCAATGTAACAAGAAGAATCAGTTAAATGTCTGTGCCCGGGCAATAACACCAATTAATGCACTTGCAGCTACTGAATTCCAGCCAAGATAAATATAATTAAATCTAGTGCTTCAGGAAATAAGTTGATTATCAAGGGAGTCAGAATGGAACAAAAAAAAATTATGTATAATTTTAAAGGACATTGAACTCAACTCTTTGGATTAGATGAGCTTTTTTTTTTTTTTTCCTCCCTATACATATGAAAAGTTAATATGAGAAACAAAACAAAGGCTTTGGATGGTCTCCATATGTACTTATTTGATTTTATGAATTCATTGCCTCCAGTGACTTTGTCATTCATTTTTTAACCCCAAGGCAGGAATGTAGTGGAAAAATAACTGAACTAGTAGTTAGAAGAATTAAGTTTTGGCTCGCCATGCATCACGTGATGACAGTGGTGATCTTAGCCAAGTTTGAACTGCTTAAAGCCAAGGATCTTGTTTTATTCATTTCAAATATTCCCAACCCCTAACACATGTTAGATCTCAAGCACAGTTTGTTGACTTGAACATATCACCAAGTTTTCTCATTTGTTTAAAAGAGAGAAAAAAAGGGGAGAATACGATCACTTGCCTTCGTACTAGCACATACTATTAAACGTAACTTTATTTTAGATGTTTTGCTTGGTGATTGTTTGTGGCAGAATCGATTCTCCAGATATTTAAGTGAATAGGTACTGATTTAATAATTTGCCATTTTATTTAGAGTTAAAGCAGGGAAGTTTTTTTGACTGTCTCTAAATAGGTACGAATTTTGCTTTTTACAATGATCAATTACTTTATCAGTTTAATAGGTTTTACCTTGGTAATAATGACTATCTGGAATAGTGTTCTTGCCTAAAGTTTGAATATACAAGGGATAATTAGAGTGTGGATTCACTTACTCAACAATTGCTAGCTCGTCATGTAGAAGACTTGTTTAAGTGAAGGAACTATACAAGTTGCATAAGAAGACAAGTCCAATGCATCAGAACCTTTGCTCTTCTGTATATATTAGAGAGTTTGCATAATTATTTAAAAAGAAATTTGGGATTCATTCTTATGAGAGATCTGAAAACATTTTGTTAAATTTCTAAAAAATTCTTTTGTTGACTTTAGTATACCATTTAATAAAATTGTTCTTCATGTTTAAGAACTTGAGCTATGAAGTTGTGGTAAGCCTCATTTCTGTATTTTGTTTTTATTAATATCTTAAAGGTGAACTTAAAGCAACACTTTGATTTTCCTAAAATACTGTAAATTTAAACAAATATCATTAATTATCAGGTATGGCAATGTGGTGGGCAGTTGGAGATTATGCCTTGCTCTGTTGTTGGACATGTTTTTCGCAGCAAAAGCCCTCATACCTTTCCAAAAGGCACTCAGGTGATTGCTCGCAACCAAGTTCGCCTTGCGGAAGTCTGGATGGATGAATACAAGGAAATATTTTATAGGAGAAACACAGATGCAGCAAAAATTGTTAAACAAGTAAGTTAGAGATAAGTAATTAAATTACAGTAAAAATTTACTCCCAGGTTCACATGTTCTTTTACTTATTCGAGTCAACTCAAGTACAAATTTTGCTTTAATATCTATTGTATTTTTTTTCCATTACCATTCAGTCCCCTTATACTGCCCAACTCCCAGCAGTCACCACACTGTGTTGTCCATGTCCATGAGTCCTTTTTCCTTTTTGCTCAATCCCCCCAGTCCCTCATGTTCCCCCCACCACTACTAGCTGTCATCCTCCTCTCCATCTATGAATCTGTCCCCATTTTCCTTGTTAGTTCAGTTTGTTCATTAGATTCCACATATGAGTGAAATCATATAGTATTTTCTTTCTCTGACTGGCTTATTTCATTTCATATTCACAATGTTCTCCAAGTCAATCCATGCTGTCACAAAGGGTAAAACTTTCTTCTTTTTTATGGCGGAATAGTATTCCACTGTGTAAATGTCCCATAGTTGTTTTATCCACTCATCTACTGATGGACACTTGGGCTGCTTCTATATCTTGGCAGCTGTAAATTACGCTACAATGAATGTAGGGGTGCTTATGTTCTTTCAAATTAGTATTTTTGGTTCCTTTGGATATATTCCCAGAAGTGGGATCACTGGGTCAAAAGGCAGATCCATTTTTAATTTTTTCAGGTATCTCTCTATTACTTTCCACAGTGGCTGCACCAGTCTGCATTCCCACCAAGAGTACATAAGGGTCCCCTTTTCTCCACATCTCACCAGCACTTTTTGTTTGTTGATTTATAGATGGTAGCCATTCTGACAAGTGTGAGATGATAATCTCATTGTGGTTTTAATTTGCATTTCTCTGATGATTAGTGACATTGAGCATCTCTTCGTACATATGTGTGCTGGCTATCTATATGTCCTTTTTAAGAAGTATCTATTCAGGTCCTTTGCCCATTTTTAAATTGGGTTTTTTGTTTTTTCGGTGTTGAGATTTCTAAGTTCTTTATAAATTTGGGATATTAACCCCTTATCAGATGTATTGGCAAATATGTTCTCCCATTCTGTGGGTTGACTTTTTATTCTGTTGATGATTTCCTTTGCTGTGCAAAAACTTTTTGGTTTGATGTAGTCCCATTTGTTTATTTTTTCTTTTGTTTCCCTTGCCTGGGGAGAGATATCTGATAAAATATTGCTGTGAGTTATATCTGAGATTTTGCTGCCTAAGTTTTCATCTATGATTTTTATGGTTTTGGGTCTAATGTTTAAGTCTTTGATCCATCTAGAATTTATTCCTGTGTGAGGTGTAAGAAGGTGACCTAGTTCCATTTTTCTGCACGTATCTGTCCAATTTTCCCAACACAATTTATTGAATAGACTATCTTTAGCCCATTGTATGTGCTCGTTTCTTCTGTCGAACCTATAAAGGTGTGGGCTTATCTCTGGTCTCTCTATTCTGTTCTATTGGTCTATGTGTCTGTTTTTATGCCAGTACCATGCTTTTGGATTACTGTCTGTCTAGTATACTGTATTTTGTGATATATAATGTGCACCCACATTTTTTGGCCCAAACTTTCAGGAAAAACACTTTTGTTTTAATTTTTTAACTACTTTATTTATTTATTTATATTTAGATACTTGGTTTTTTGTTTATAAAGGAATTTTAGCATTTATTTTTTAACATATTATGGTATAAAAAATTTTATGTTACAAATAATTAACAAACTAGAACAGATACATGGTACAAGAAATTTTATGTATACTACCCATGTATAATGTGCATTCTTATTGTTGGGCAAAAATTTGGGCAAAAAGTGCACATTATATACATGCCAAAACATGGTAGTTTGATAGTAGGTAGCATGATGCCTCTAATTTTGTCCTTCTTTCTCAGGATCACTGTTGCTGTGTGGGGCTTTTTCTGGTTCCATATAAATTTTTGAAATATTTGTTCTAGTTCTGTGAAATATGTTATTGGAATCTTGATTTTAATTGCATTGAATCTATAGATTGCTTTGAGTACTAGGAACATTCAATGATGTTAATTCTTCCTGTCCATTAACACCATATGTGCTTCCACTTCTTTGTATCTTCTTCAATTTCTTTCTTCAGTGTCTTATAATTTTCCAAGAACAGGTCTCTTACACCTTTGGTTAGGTTTATTCCTATGTATTTTATTCTTTTTGCAGCAATTGTGAATGGGATTATTTTCTTAATTTCCCTTTCTATTTGTTTGTTATCGGCATGTAAAAATGCAACTGATTTCTGGATATTAATTTTATATCCTGCTACGTTGCTGAATTCATTTATCAGTTCTAGTTGTTTCTTGGTGGAATCTTTGGGGTTCTCTACTTCCAGTATCATGTCATCAGCAAATAATGACAATTTTACTTCCTCCTTTTCAGTTTGGATGTCTTTTATTTCTTCTTGTCTGATTGCTGTGGCTAGGACTTCTAGTACTCTGTCGAAGAAGAGAGGTGAAAGCAGACATCCCTGTCTTATTCCTGATCTTAAGAGGAATGCTGTAGTTTTTGAGTATGGTGCTGACAGTGGGTTTGTCATATATGGCCTTTATTATGTTTAGGCATGTTCCCTCTAATCACATATTGCTGAGGGTTTTTATCATAAATGGGTGCTGGATTTTATTAAATGCTTTTTCTGCATCTATTGGTATGATCACGTAGTTTTTATCCTTCATTTTGTTTATGTGGTGTTATCACATTTATTGATTTGTGAATGTTGTATAACCGTGCATTCCTGGAGTAAATGCCACTGGATCATAGTGTGTGATATTTTGGATGTATCGCTGTATTCGGTTTGCTCATATTTGGTTGAGGATTTTAGTGTCTGTGTTCATCAGGGATATTGGCCTATACTATTTTTTCTTCATAGTGTTTTTATCTGGTTTTGGAATTAGTATAATGTTGGCCTCATAAAATGAGTTTGGTAGCCTTCCCT
>PVJD01013496.1:0-33773 GCA_004026545.1 Mormoops blainvillei
GGCAATGTGTGAGGGACCCAGTCTCTGCCTCCTCCCCAAGAGGTGGTGTTTCCTTTGTTCGCTGCTCTGCCATTGTAGTTTTCACCTGCATTTCTCTCATGGCTAAGGATGCTGAACTCCTCATTTGCTTGTGTGCCACCTGCATATCTCTCCAGTCTTTGTCCACTTCCTAATTGTTTGCTTTTTCACTGTTGAGTTTTTTTGTTTGTTTGTTTTTTGTTTTTAAATTTTATTGGAGTCCTGGCTGGTGTGGCTCAGTGGATTGAGTGCCTGCCTGTGAATGGAAAGATCACAGGTTTGATTCCCAGTCGGGACACACGCCTGGGTTGCGGGTCAGGTCCCCAGGAGGGGGCGCGTGACAGGCAACCACACATTGATGTTTCTCTCCCTCTCTTTCTCCCTGCCCCCCACAAATAAACAAATAAAATCTTTAAAAAAATTCTTGTATATTTCCCATTACCATGTATCCGCCCCCCACCTTAGCCTCTTCCATCCGTACTCCCCCTCCCCGCCTTAACTGTTGAGTTTTGAGTTCTTTATATACATTAAGGGTATTAGTCCCTTTTTGGATATGCGATTGGCGAACATTTTCTTTTACCTCGTAGCTTGTCTTTTCATCCTCCTAACAAGTCTTTCCTACAGAGCAAAAGTTTTTAATTTTGGTGAACTCCAGTTGATCAGTTTTTTCCTCTTATGGATCGTGTTTTTGGGGTCAAGTTCAAGGCTCATAGCCTAGCCTCGATCCTGAAGACGTCTCCCTATGTTCATTTCTAAAATTTGTGTAGTTCTTCACTTTACAATTAAGTCTGTGCACCACTTAAAGTAACTTTCATATACGATGTGAGACAGCTAATGGGTCTTCGTTTTTATTTATTTAGTTTTTTGCTTTCGGATGTCCCGTTTTCAATACCAGCACCACTTGTTGAACAGGCTGTATTTATTCCATTGAAACGTTCTTGCACTTTTATCAAAATCCATCAGGCAGCGCTGGCCAGGTAGCTCAGTTGCTTAGAATGTCGGCCCGATTCACCAAGGTTGTGGGTTCGATCCCTGGTCAGGGTGCATACAAGACTCAACCAATGAATGCATCAGTAAGTGGAACGACACATCGATGTTTCTTTCTCTCTCTAAAATCGATAAATTGAAAAATTGATCGGGCATATCCGTGTGGTGCTATTTCTGGGCTCACTGTCTGTTCCATTGATCCTCGTGTGTGCCTCTGTCCACACCTCACACTCTTAGGCACTGTAGCCGTAAAGCGGACCTGGCAATGGTGTGGATTGACCCCTGCCACTTTAATCTTATTTTTCCAGGCTGTGTTAGCTCTTCTAAACCATTTGCTCTTCCATATAAAGTTTAGAATAATCTTGTTTATATCTACCAAAAGTCTTGCTGGAATTTTGACAAACATTGCATTAAGTCTGTATATCAATTTGGGGACAGTCAAAGCCCTGATTATATTGAGTCTTTCAATCCATATACACAATTTATCTCTTCTCTTATTTAGATCTTTGATTTCTTTTATCGTCATTATGTAGTTGCCAGCATATGAGTCGGTATATATTTCATAGGATGTAGACCTAAGTATTTAATTATTTTTTAGCAATTGTAAAGGATATTGCATTTTTAATTTTGACAGTGTTTATTGATCAAAGCATTTACTGATAATATATGGAAATGTTGTAGCTTTAAAAATATTTGTCTTATAGTCTATGACCTTGCGGAACTCACTAGTTCTATGAGGGTTTTTTTTTTTTTAGTAGATACCTTGTGATTTTGTTTCTTAATCCTCACCTGAAGATATGCTCGTTGATTTTAGAGAGTGGGAGAGGGAAGGAGGGAGGGAGGGAGAGACATCAAAGTGAGAGAGAAACATCAATCGATTGCCTCCTGAATGCGCTCCACCGAAAACCCAACCCACAACCTAGGTGTGTGCCCTGACCTGGAATTGAATCTGTGACCCTTTATTTCATGCAACGGAGCCACAGCAGCCAGGGCTTCTGTGGGATTTTTTATGCAATCACACCATCTGCACATTGGGATAGCAGAGGGGGAGGGAGGGGAGGGAGAGAAACATCGGCGTGCGGTTGCCTCTCACACGCCCTTACTGGGGACCTGGCCGGCAACCCAGGCATGTGCCCTGACTGGGAATCGAACCCGCGACCCTTTGGTTTGCAGGCCGACGCTCAGTGAGCTATACCAGCCCTGCTCTCTGTAATTTTTATGGTTCACGGATTTGCCCGTATGCTCATTACTTTCCTGTTTCAGCCTGTGTTGGATTTAGGTTGCTCTTCTTTTTCTAGGTTATGGAGACGAGAGCTTAGATTACTGATTTGAGATCTTTCCTCCTTTCTAATATGAGCATTTAGAGCTATAATTTCCCTTCTCATCACTGCTTTAGCTGTGTGCCACAAACAGTGATGCGCTTTTATTATAATTCATTTCCGTATCATTTTGATTTACACTGAGACTTCCTTTTTGACTGCTGGATTACTGAGAAATGTACAAGGGGAGCCCCCGCCCAAAGCTGGAACTTATCTATAAAAAATCGTGTATTTATTCTCACATGTTTAAACTTCATTCACCTTCCCAGTACTCTCCACCTGATGCAACGCTCCTAGCGAGACATTTTTTTTCCACTGCTCAAAACAATTTTTGAGCTCATTGATTTTGATGCTTTTTAGTTCCTGTCGTTGTTTGTTTCACCTCTTCAACAGCGGCAAAATGTTTCCCTTTGAGGACCCTTTTCATCCCAGAAAACCAAAAAAGCTTGCTTGGGGTGAGACTGTGAATAGGGAGGGTGGGGTACAGGGGGTCATGCTATTTTTGGTCAAAAACTGCTGAACACTCAGTGCGGGGCGGGCAGGTGCACTTATAAATCACCCACCATGAAATGGGCAATTTTGTTGAAAGAGTCTTCAAAGACAAATTCACTGAAGCCGAACGCAGCCTTTCACAACAACGCCAGCTGGTGCACTGATCCAGATGGGTTCCCAGAACACTCACCTAGCGGGGGAAGCCTGTCCTGCAAGAGTCCTGCCCTGCAGAAGATAATTCTATTTTTTGGGTTCCTTCTTATATTGCTGTGTAATTTCCAAGTATGCGTCTTTCTGTTATTACCATTCTCTAACTGAATCCCACTGTGGCTATAGAAAACACTCTATTATTTCAATTCTTTTTTAAATCCTCATCAGAGGATATATTTTATTGATTTTAAAGAGTTGGGGCAGGGAGAGAGAGAGAGAGAGAGAGAGAGAGAGAGAGAGAGAGAGAGAAAGAGAGATTAATGTGAGAGAAACATCCATTGGTTGCCTCCCATATGCACTCCGACTGGGTTTCAAACCCACAGTCTAGGCACGTGCCCTGCCCAGGAATCGAACCTGCAACCTTTTCGTATATGGGATAACACTTCAACCACTGAGCTACCTGGCGGCCAGCGCCTTTTAAATTTGATGAGGTTCGTTTGCTGGCCCAGGGAGTGGTCTATCTTGGTATATATTCTGTGGGAAATTAAAAGTAATGTTCTGCTCACGTTGAGTGGAATGTTCAATAAGTATCAGACCCTGTTCCGTGATGACTCAGTTCTGTGTTCCGTTGATTTTCTGTCTAGTTGTTCTATCAGTTGCTGAGAGAAATGAAATCTCCGACGACACTACCTCACTCCTCCCCTCCTCTGTTCTGTTCTATCAGTTTGGCATCACAAATTTTGCAGTTCTGTTGTTTGGTGCACCCACGTTTAAGATTTCTACGTCTTCTTGGTGTATTGATCCTTTTGTCATTATAGAACGTCTCTTTCTGCCCCTAGTAATTTTATTTGCTCTGAAGTCTACTGTATCTTATAGCAATATAACCACACATGCTTTCTTTGGATTAATGCTTGAATGATATGTCTTTTTCTATCCCTTTACTTTGGCTCTACCTACCTCAAAAAGTGTATACTTCGCAGTTTTTTGGGCCAAATTTTTGAGGGAAAAACAAGGATGCGCATTATATATGGGCATAATGATTACCAGTACACACCACGGGCATACGAACGGGTCTACTAATCCCACATATAATGCGCACAGACACGTGGGTGCGCATTATACACGGTGAAATACAGTATATTGGGTTTTTTTGCAGTAAATTTCTTATAGACTACACATACTCGAGGGATTTTTTAATACACTCTGACAACATCTGTATTTAATTGTTGTATTCAGATTACTTATATTTTAGGATTGTGGATTACATGCAGATATTTTAAATTCCATTTTGGTTTATCTGTAATGCCTTTTAGCATTTCTCTTTTATAGTATTTTTAAAGTGGTTGCTCTAGGCATTAAGTTATACATATGTTACTTGTCACAGAACGGTTGTCATCCTTTTAGAAGTTTGAGCGAAATCGAGAAATTACCTTCCTCTACCAGGGGTGTCGAACCTTTTGGCATCTTTGGGTCACCCTGGGAGAAGAAGAGGTGCCTTGGGTTACACATTAAATACACAAACACTAGCGAAAACAAAAATATCTCCTAATGTTTTAAGTAAATTTATGATTTCATGTTGGGCCACATTCACAGCCACACTGGACACCATGAGGCCTGTGGGCCTCAGGTTGGACACGTCTGCACCTTTTTACTTCCCCATTTGTGAAAAATCATCTTAAGTATTTCCTCTACACACACTGATAACCACATCAGAGAGTGTTAAAAATTTTCCTTCGCGCATCAAACAAAATTTAGAAAATTCAAGGGGAGAGGGAAAATGTATTTCTCCATATTTTTCCGGTCTCTGTTGTTCTTTCCACTGCCCCATGCTTCAAAATTCCTTCTTTGGTCTCTGTGTAGAGAACTTCCTCTAGCCATTCTTTGAGGATATGTCTGCTGGCAACAAATTTCCTAGCTTTCTTGCATCGAAGAATGTCTTTACTTCCCCTTCACTCCTGAAGGATAGTTTCACTAGGCATAGGATTCTTGGTTGGCAGTTCTTTCCTTTCATTGCTTGAAAAATATCGAGCCGCTTCTTGGTTTCTGTCCTCCATGGTTTGACCTCCATGGTTTCTGTCACTTGACTTTTTTTTCTCCCTACAGATGCATTGTCATTTCTCTCTTTCTGGTTTCCAGTTTTTGTTGTTGTTTTATTTTAGTTTTCAGGCGTTTGACTACGATCATGTCTTGGTGTAGATTTCTTTGGATTTATCCTCTTTGGGATAGTCAATTTCTTGGATGAGTTTTCAGCCATTATTTCTTCAAAAACTTTTTCAGCTACATAACCTTTCTTTCTTTCTTTTTTCCTTAAGGGACTCTGATCCCATGAATATTAGATCTTCTATTATAGTCCCTCAGGTTTCCGAGGGTCTGTTAATTTTTTCTCATATTAGGTAATTTTTATTGTTCTATCTTCCGGGTCAATGAATCTTTATTCCTTTTCCTCCATTTTGTAATCGAGCCGTTTATTAGTTTGCATTTTGCTATTGTGTTTTTCAGGCCCATTTGGCTCTTTGTGGAGGGTTTCTGTTTTCTCATTTGTTCCAAATGTGTTTGTTATTGCTTGTAGAAGCATTTCAATTTTATCTGCCTTAAAAATCTTTGTCCAACAATATCAACGCACCTCATCTATTTTCTTTCATGTTGAGATGTTCAGGTTTTTACTGTGACAGGTGATTTTTGATTAAAACCCACATATTTTGAACATTGCAAGGCTCTAATTCCTACTTAAACGTTCTGTGTAGCTAGATTCTTCTGACACCACTTCAGCAGAAGGGTCTGGTACTGCCTCATTGCTAGTAGGTAGGGTTAGAAGTCCAAGCTCCTGGCTTGGCCTCAGTTGACATCAAGATGGGGACAGATTCCCTCTTATCACTGGGTGGGGGTGGGAGCTCTGGGCCCCCACGGGGCCTCTGCTGCTGTCATCCTGTTGGGAGGAAACGAGGCACCTCGTTACGGCTTCTCACGGGCCTCCAGTGACACCACCGGGGGGCGGCCTCACAGCCTCAGAGCAGCAGCACGAGTCCTGACTCTCCGCTTGGCCTCCCCTGACAAGTACCTCAGTAACTGCAGAGTGGAGGTGGCGCTCAGATTCCGTGCCTGCGGCGTCCCCCTACATAGGGGTAGGGTGGGGTGCATGTGGGGAGCAGCGGGACTCCTTAGCACGCAGCAGAGGTGAATGTCCCAGCTCCCTCTCCGCCTTCTCTGACACCACCCCTTGTTACAACCTGGCGAGGGTGGGTTTGGGGCTCTCCACTTGGTCTTTGCTGTCCTGTGTGGGTGTGGCTCTTCAGGGTTTGAGCAGCAGAGTGGCATTTGTCGGCAGGTTTCCTATTCTGCTAGGCTGCCCCTTTCTGCTCCTTTGGCTAGAAAAGGGAGGTGCTTCTATGTCTTTTTGGTTTTTGTTTTTCTCTACATCTGTTGGAGTTTCCAGATGGCTGACTTCTTCAGCACTCCGTCTGGGGTATATGAGACATAATCAAAACCCAGTGGTCTCACCGTTGTGTCATTTCTTGGGTCCCTAATTGGTTTTCCTTCTTCTCTCCACCTTTCTGAGTCTTTTTCCAGGTGTTTCGGATAAAACGTCAGGTTTCTCATTGTACTTAGCGGGAGGAAGTGGGAAAAGGAGGTCTAGTCTTTGTTCCTGGGCGCACAGGTCCTGAGATGCACTGTTTTAGTCTTGGCAGGCATGACAGTATGTTTGCAAACTTGCTGAATGATCCGGGGGGAAAGTGGGAGGGTTGCAACAATGCGGTGGGAGCAGGTGAGAGCGGGTGGGCTCTAGGGTACCCAGTAGGGCTGCAAGCAGGTGCGTCTTTGGAGGTTGGCTGTTTTTCCCTCATTGCTTCCAGTTTTGTCACTGTACCAGTCCTGGGACTTTTTGCTCTTCTCTGTATTCTGCTCAAATCTCCGTGTGAGGCTCCAGCTTGGAGCCCCTGGTCCTGCCGTGTTGGGCCAGCAGAAGGCTTTGCAGGGAGTTTTGGGGAGGGAGCAAGGGAGCGGCCAGTACTTCCGCCCATTCCCTCCGTCTTTAGAGGGCATCTCTTCTGGGGCTCCAGCTCCTTCCAGAAAGGTCCATCCTGGTTTCTGTACTCACCCTCTCTCTCTGCTCGTCAGCCATGGAGGTTGGAGTTTTCTTACTGCTGCTGATCTCTGGCCTCTGGTTCGTTTCCCAGCAAGTGCAACTTCCATGGGACCAGTTTCTGTGGTTACAGACTCAAAGTTGCTTCTAGTGCCTTCCGAGGCCCCAGTTCATTTTATCAGTGAAAAAGGAGGAGGCAAAGTCTGCAGCTGAGGTTGAGAAGGAGGGAGGCCGTACGGGGTGGAGGGGCTGGGGAGGGACGTGGACGAGAGTGGGAGTAGAAGCTGCCCTGGGAGGCGCAGAGGATGCTGGGCAGCGGTGGGCACCCCTGGGAGCCCTGCACACAGAGGCCAGGCCAGCCCCAGGCTTCCCGACGGCACGTTCAGTTGCTACAGTGGTGGCACGGAGTGGGCACGACAGGGCTGTGGTTTTGCCACGAGTGGCCCTGGGATTCCCACTGCCTGGTGTTTGTGCTCATGTGGTCCCCGGCCCTTGAGTCCTGAGGGCGGGATCCGTGAGTGGCTTCCAACCGATAGAATATGGCAACATGACGGATGAGAGGTCATTCCTGGATTGTGTCACATGGTAAAAATTTCTGCCAGTTGACTTGCTCTAGGGACTCTCCTTGTTGTTTGGTGACGTGAGCAGGGGAGGCCCTCTGGCATGGAGGCCTGTAGCAGGTGAGGGTGGCTTTGGAGGGTGGCTCTGGGCTGACAGTCAGCGAGAAGCCGGGGCCCCCAGTCCGGCAGCCACCAGGATGTGAATTTTGCTAACGCTGAGCCATCATCAATGTTGACTCCTCCCCAGTTGAACCTCCAGTGAAAACAAAACCTGATACCACCTTTAGGTCATAAGCAGAAGACCCAGTTAGGCCGGTCCCTGTGACCTCTGACCCACAGAAACTCTGAGGTCATCAATGTGCTGTTTTAAGACACAAGTTTGTGATACTTTGTTATCAGACATTAGGAGAGCCTGACAGAATGTAGGAAGAGGTCACTAAGCGGACGTTTGCTGGACTAGGGAACCCCCGCTGGGAAGGGGGGGACAAGGACACATGAGGGCGTTTGGGTCACATGGGAGCCCAGGCTGTGAGGGTGTCACAGCCAAAAAATAATATCAAATAGAAAGAGGCAGAGACAGAGATAGAGACCAAGAGCTAGGACTGAGGTCTTGAAGGAACGGAGCAACCAAGCCGGGAAGCATGGTGGTGTTTGCTGCCATCAGGGGGGGAGGTGTCTTCCAATGACCTGTCACCAGGCGGCTGGAGCCTGTGGGGACTCCTAAAGATGACGAGGGAGAAAGTGGGTGCCTTTCCAAAGTCCCAGCAGGACGAATGCTAGGACTTGTGGGACTCAGTGCGAAATGAACATGTGGGGACTGTTGTTCAGAAAACGGGAAAAAATGTTCCTTATAGCTCTAAACTATGAAACTTTTTCTTCCAGTCTCTCTCCTGACTTGTGATAGTATTTAAAGTTGCTATTTAATGTCATTATTCTTAAGGAAAGAAAAACTTAAAAATTTAAATTATTGCCCTGGTTGGTGTGGCTCAGTTGTTTGGACCGTCGTCCACACACCAAAAGGCTATGGGTTGGATCCTCCATCAGGGCACATGCCTGGGTTGCAGGTTCGATCCCTGGTCGGGACATGTGTGAGAGGGAAGAGATTGATATTTCTCTCTCCAATTGTTGCTCTCTCTTTCTCATCAATGACTATATCCTCGGATGAGCATTTAAAAAGAATTGAATGCCCTGGCTGGTGTGGCTCCGTGGTTGAGTGCCAACCTACGAACTGAAAGGTCGCTGGTTCGATTCCCGGTCAGGGTACATGCCTGGATTGCGGGCCAGGTCCCTGGTAGGGGGCACTCGAGAGGTAATCGATCGATGTAGCTCTCACACATCGATAATTCTCTCCCTCTGTTTCTCTCTCCCTTCCCCGTCTCTAAAAATAAATAAATAAAAAATAAAAATAAGAATTGAAATTATTTGCATCAATTTTATTGTTCATTTTATATTGTGCAACGTCAGTTCAATAAAATGCAAATGTGAGTATTGACCTGTACGTGGAGTCACAGAATCTGTACACTTTGCTTCTGTAGCTCAGGTGCGTGTGTCTCATTCTCACCAGACAAAGGCCACATGGCATGGGACTAACTCAAATGTTTTCATTTCTCTTTTTAACACAATCCCATTCTATCAAACCCTCCTGCCTTCGGCCTCTGGAAGAGTAAGTCCTTTATAACCTAAGCGGTGGCTTAAAGCAGAGAAATGTCACAGGAAGGGAGTAGCAGGACTCCCGCCATCCTCTGGGTTTCTTCAAATGTTGTCGCCTTTCTGTATCCACAGTAAATTCTGGCTCCACCGCAAAGTGTGGCTTTCTCGGGCTGTGGGCACCCGCACGTACGCAGTGGTAGACATTCCAGTCATCACAGGTCCTCCTGAATGTGTGGCTGTGGGACATTTGGAGCCCCTGTTTGAATGGGGTGACAACGAGGGGTGCACTCGTGAACTGTTACTCAGTCTACCCGTGAGCATGCGCGTTGCTTCTCACTGCTGCAGCGCCCACTCAACCAAAGCTGACAGTGATTCCCGACGGCTCAGCAACCCGGGACAGCAAACCAGACGGCCCCAGTCACCCGAGTCTGCCCCAGCAGAGGGAACCATGTCACCAAGGCTGTGCCTTTCTGATTTCTCTCCTATGCATACGACGCATACATTTCAAGAAAAGTACCCCAGCATCAACATTTCCCGCTTTCCTTTCCAATTCCCAGTATCGTTCTCCTCTAGAGCATTTTTACAGTTGCCCCGTATTTTGTAATGTGCACACATTGCAATTTCCCTAATGATTGCCCTGCCGTTGAATATTGACGTCTGTGTCCTAAACCGTTAGTCCTGGGTGATGAGCACACTGCGTCCTATGTGTTCATTGGAATGCTGGGACATTGGGTGCTTTTTATGGATAAGAGGCCTTCCTGGGCCCTGGTTGGGTAGCTCAGTTGGTTAGAGCGTCATCCAGCTACGCCATGATTGTTGGTTTGATCCCTGGTCAGGGCACATATAAGAATCAACCAATGAATGAGTCAATGAGTGGAACGACAAATTGATGTTTCTCTCTCTCTCTCTTTCAGAAAAGAGGACTTTTTATTGTTTTGTTCAGAAGTATCAATTTCCCAAGGTGCGAATGGTATTCACGGTGTGCTTGTAATTAATAGTGGCTTCTTTCTGGCTGTCCATAGTGAGAACGGTGACAACGGACCATGCACCTAGAAAAAGAAGGTGGCAGGTTGATCTCCGGCGCGCTGGAAGTGGAGCTCTATCAGACGTCTGCTCCCATGCCAACCGGCCCGGGACTCACCGCCAGCCACCTCAGGCCACAGCAGGGCGGCGGCGAGGCAGACCCCTTGAGCCCCTACCCCAGTGGGGCGGCTGGGCAGAGCCACTGGGTTCCTGTGGGCCAGGATTTTGGTTCCTTTCTCACGGAGCGGAGGTGAGTTTAAAATGGTTTTATCTTGTAAGACTGGAATTCACAGATACTGGATTTCCATGAGCATGGTTTCCACACATTGTTTGCGGGAAAGATTTCCACATAGCGTTGCCTGGCCTGTCTTGAATGAATGCTATCTCTAAAGTGTGGTTAATGTATCTCCAAAAGATAATAAAAATAGAAAAGAGTTTTAGCATTTACCATGTTATTTATTTATTTATTTTGAGAGAGAGGGAAAGGGAGGGAGAAAGAGAGGGAGAGAAACCTCAATGAGTGGTTGCCTCTTGTGCGCCCCCCCACTGGAAACCTGGCGTGCAACCCAGACATGTGCCCTGACTGGGAATCGAACCTGCGACCCTTTGGTTCACAGGTGGACGCTCATTCCACTGAGCTACACCAGCTGGGGAATTATAGCTCTAGTTTTTAAAAAAGTTTAAAAATTTTTCAATTACAGTTGACTGGCTATTCTATATGGAATTAGTTCTTGGTGTACAACAAAATGGTTATACATTTATACATCTTACATAGTGTTCACCCCAATAAATCTAGTACCACCTGGCCTCACACACAGTTATTCCAGTGTTACTGACTGCATTCTCTGTGCTGTAATTGGCATCCCCGTGGCTATTCTGTAACTGCTAATCTGCACTTAATCCCTTTACCATTTCCACCCATCCCCCCAACTCTCCCCAATCTGGAAGCCATACATTCGTTTTCTGTGTCTATGAGTCTGTTTCTGTTTTGTTTGTTCATTTCTTTTGTTTGTTAGATCCACATATAAGTGAAATCCTGTGGTGCTTGTCTCTCTCTGCCTGACTTATTTCACTTAGCGTAACACCCTCTAGGTCCTTCCACGCTGTTGCAAAAGTAAGGTTTCATTCTTTTTCTGACTGAGTAGTATTCCATCGTCTAAGTGCACCAGTTTTCTTCATCCAGTTGTCTATCAACAGACTCACAGGTTGCTTTCATATCTTGGCTGTTGTTTCGCTTAGTGGCTACACACATTTGTAATCCCGCCAACAGTGCCCAAGGGTTCGCCTTTATCCACATCCTCGCCAGCACTTGCTGTTTGTTGATTTACTGTTGATTCTGACAGGTGTGGGGTGATAATATCTCCTTGTGGCTTTAATTTGCATTTCTCTGATTAGTAACATTGAGCATCTTTCCATATGTCTATCGGCCACCTGTATGTCCCTTTTGGAGAAGCGTCTATTTAGATCCTCTGCCCATTTTTAAGTCGAATTGTTAGTTCCTTTCACTGTTAGGTTGTATGAGTTCTTTACATGTTTTCGGTAGTAACCCCTTATCAGATGTATCATTGGAGGGTATCATCTTGCATTCAGTAGGTTGTCTTTTGTTTTTGTTAGTGATTTCCCTTGCTGCGCAAAAATTCCTTAGTTTGATAGAGTCCCATTTGTTTATTTTTTCTTTTGTTTCCTTTGCCCAAAGAGACATATCAAACAAAATATTATAACAGCAATGTCAAAGAGTTTACTGGCTATGTTTTCTCCTGGGAGTGTTATGGTGTCGGGCCTTGCTTTTAAATCTTTAATCCATTTTGAGTTTATTTTTGGGTATAGTGTAAGTTAGTGGGCTAGTTTCATTTTTTGCATGTAGATCCAGTTTCCCCGATGGCATTTGTTGAACAGACCTTCCTAGCCCCATTGTATGTTCCAGTCTCTTTCGTCATAAATTAATTGGCCATATAGTTGTGGGCTTATTTCTGGGCTCTCTATTCTGTTCCACTGATCTGTGCTTCTGTTTTTATGCCAGTTCCAGGCTGTTTTGATTACTATGGCCTTGTATTATAGTTTGATATCAAGTAGTGTGATCCCTCCAGCTTTGTTCTTCCTCAAGATTGTTTTGGCTATTATGGGTCTTTTGTAGTTCCATATAAATTATTGCATTATTCCCCAGCTGGTGTAGTTCAGTGGTTTGAGCATCAGCCTGCAAATCAAAGGGTTACCGGTTCAATTCCCAGTCAGGGCACGTGCCTGGGTTGTGGACCAGGTCCCCAGTAGGGGGCGTGCGAGAGACAACCACACATTGATGTTTCTCTTCCTCTCTCCCTCTCTTCCCCTCTGTCTCAAAAATAATAATAAAATAAAAAATGTTAAAAATCTTTAAAAAATTATAGCATTATTTATTCTACTGTGAAAATTGCCACTGGCGCTTTTATAGGGACTGCATTGAAACTGTAGATTGCTTTGGTTAATATGAGCATTTTAACAATGTTGGTTTTTTTCTATCCAAGAGCATGGCATCTGCTCTCATTTATTTGTATCTTCTTAAATTTCTTTCTTGAATGTCTCATAGTTTTCTGAGTACAGGTCTTTTACCTCCTTGGTTAAATTTATTCCTAGGTGTTTTGTTTTTTTTTTTTGGAAATTGTAAATGGAATTATTTTCTTAATTTCTCTTTCTGATAGTTTGTTATTGGTGTATAAAAATGCAACCAGCCCTAACCGATGTGGCTCAGTTGGTTGGGCATCGTGCTGCAAAGCAAAACGTCACTGGTTTGATTGTTGTCAGGGCACATGCTTGGGGTGGGGGGTTTGGTCCCTGGTCAGGGCGCCTATGAGAGACAGCTGATCAGTGTTTCTCTGCACATCGATGTCTCTCTCCTTCTCTCTCTCCTTTTCTGTGTCTCTAAAATCCATAAGCACGTACCCGGGTAAGGCTAACAAATAAATAAATAAAAAGGAAATACTATTCCTTTTAGCAGTGATTCTCCAAAAAATGCAACTGATTTCTGAATGTTAATTTTGTATCCTGATACTTGACTGAATTCGTGTAGCAGTTCCAATAGGGTTTTTTGGTGGAATCGTTCGCATTTTCTATATTATAGTGTCATGTCATCTACAAAGGAAATTCTTCCTTTCCAATTTGTATTTGTTATTTCTTCTTTTTATTTGATTTCTGTGGCTAGGACTTCTAATAATATGTTTAATAAAAGTGGTGAAAATAGACATCCCTGTCTTGTTCCTGATCTTAAAGAAAATGTTTTTAACTATTGACCATTGAGTATGATGTTAACTGTGGGATTGTCATATTCGGCCTTTGTTATGTTGAGATACGTTCCCTCTATTTCCACTTTGCTGAGACTATTTTTAATTATAAATGGTTGCTGGACTTTGTCAACTGCTTTTTCTGGATCTATTGATATGATCATGTGATTTTTATCTTTCATTGGTGTATGTGGTATATAATGTTAATTGATTGCAGGCATTGAACCAATCTTGCATCCCAGGAATAAATTCCACTAGATCATCCTGTAGAACAGGAGTCACCAACCCCCGGGCCACTGACCCGGAATGGCCGTGGCCTGTTAGAGACCAGCGACAGCGCAGGCGGTGAGCAGCTCGGCCTCCTGCCCCTCCCCCACCCGCACGGTGGAAAAATTGTTTGCGAGGAAACCAGTCCGGGGTGCAAAAAAGACTGGGGGCTGCTTTTTAATGTATTGTTGAATTCTGTTTGCTAGTATTCTACTATTTTGTTGAGGATTTTTGTATCTCTGTTCATCCAGAATATTAGCGTACAAGCGCACAATTTCCTTTTTTTGTAGTGTCTTTTCTGGCTGAGAACTTGCCCTCGTCTCTAATTTTTGGAACAGTTTGAGTAGGATAGGTATTAATTCTTCTTTGGATGTGTGGTAGAATTCACCTGTAAAACCATCTGGTCCAGGACTTTTGTTCGTTGGGAGTTTTGTTTTGTTTTGTTTTGTTTGGGGGTGGGGCAGTTCTTTGATGACCGATTTGATTTTCCTAGTAGTTATCTGTCCAGATCTTCTGTTTCTTCCTGATTCAATCTTGGAAAATTGTATTATTCTAAGAATGTATCCATTCCGTTCCGATTTGAATAGGAAGTCTGTCCAATTTGTTGGCATAGAAGGGTGACATTTTAGAAAATAAATCCTTTGTATTTCCGTGGTGTTGGTCGTCACTTTAGCTCTTTTATTTCTGATTTTATTGATGTGAGCCCTCTCTTTTCTTCGAGTCTGGCTAAAGGTTTAGCAATTTTGTTGCCCTTTTCAAAGAACTAGCTTTTGGTTTAATAGAGCCTTTACATTGTTTTTTTAGACTATAGTTCCTTTAGTTTTGTTCTCATTTTGACATTTCCTTACCTCTACTCACTTTGGGCTTTGTTAATTTTTTTCTAGTTCCTTTAAGTGTTTTGTTGGATTGTTTGCTTTATATATGTTTTGTTTCCTGAACCAGGCTTGTATTGCTATCAATTTTCCTCTTAGAACTGCTGCGGCTCTCTGGCCCATAGATTTGGGTTGGTTGTGTTTCCATTTTAATTTGTCTCAAGGTATATTTTGACTTCCTCCTCGAACTTGACTTAAAAAACTCATTTATATGTAGAGAAAAGGATGGAAAGGAGTCTTTAAATGTTAACAGTTGGTATCTCTAAGTTATGGACGTATATACAATTGTTTTGGTATCTTCTGTAGTTTTCAAGTTAGTACAAATAAATATTGCCCACTTATAAACTTACAAGCACATACGAATTTTGCAAATCTGTATATGGAGTTATTAAGGCATGCGGGAATCATCAAAAATTCCCCGAGAGGTGCGTTAAAGGAGAAGCCTTACCAGGCAAACAGTTTACAAATGGGAAATAATGTCTCCCCTGGAAACAAAACATGAGCCCCCTTGAAACAGATGGGAGGCTGCCCTGAATTGAAACAGTTCCCGTCCAGCTTCCCAACTGGTCCTATTTTATGCAAACAAGGTTTCCAAATTCTTAAAATTCCAATTGGTCCGAATCACGCAGGTCTGATTGGTTGTTATAGTTCAGTTCTGATTGGTTGGTTTAGATGCAAATGAGGATATGATTTTGCAACTCTGATTGGATGGGGGAGGTCTCAGGCCACTGGTTGAAGAGGACACCCGGACCTGCCTTCCAGGGGTTCTTTGAGGAGGCAGGAGCCCAGTGCACGAGGCTGAGTCCCAACCTACAGCTTTTCTCTGAAATGCAGCGTCTGTGTGAGAGGCCGGTCAGCAAGGAGGCTGCACTCTACTTAGGGATTTGGGTCTGGGTGGCCCCAAGGAGTCCGTCCTGGCAGATATATTTCTCCCAGGGGCTCACAGGGCAAAAGAGATACTGTTGAACTTGGTGAATTTTGAAAGCACCCAGGCTTAGATGTGAAGTCGGAAATGTCAGTGTGATTTCTTTCTTTCTTGCAGGAGAAAAGGTCAGCAAAAATAGAGACTTCGTCGGCATTTTCTGCCTTAACTAAGTCATGACGGGAAACGCTAGGTTTTCATTTCTGAGGACTGTCATTACTGACCTATTTAATTGAACGTAATTTTAATTTTTAAGATCAATTACTTCTTTAATATGCTTACAGTGTTTCTGTGGTCTCTCTGGCTAGAAGAGATCCTTTATCTTTGTTTTTTAATTGTTGTTCAGTAACAGTTGTTCCTCCTTTTGGCCCGTTCCTCCCGCCTGCCCCGCCCCCACACACCTCCTGCCAATCTCCACCCCTTGTCCTTGCCCACGAGTCCCGTTCATATTCCTTAACTTACCCCTTCCTCTTCTTTCCCCCGTTCATCCCCTCCTCCCTCCCCTCTAATCACTGTCAGTTTGGTCTTTATTTCCATGTCCCTGGCTATGTTTATTTTGTTCATTAAGTTGCGCTTATAGGTGAGGTCATATGGTATCTGTCTTTCACCGCCTGGCTTATTTCACTTAGCGTCATGCTCTCCAGTTCCATCCATGCTGTCGTGAAGGGTAAGAGTTCCTTCTTTCTTTCTGTTGCATAGTATTCCATTGTGTAAATGGACCACGGTTTTTTGAGCCACTCATTTACTGCTGGGCACTTAGGCTGTTTCCAGCACTTGGCTATTGTAAATACTGCTGCTGTGAACATTGGGGTGCCTAGGTTCTTTTGAATTGGTGTTTCAGGATTCTTAGGGTATAATCCCAGCAGTGGGACCGCTGCATCAAAAGGCAGTTCCATCTTTAGTTTTTTGAGGAAATTCCGTGCCAGTATTTATTTATTGATTGACTTTAGAGAGAGAGAGAGGATGGGAGAAAGAGAGAGAGATTGAGTCATTGTTCCAGTCATTCATGCATTCATTGGTTGATTCTTGTATGTACCGTGACCGGGAATCGAACACACAACCTTGGCATACGGGGAAGATGCTCTGACCAACTGAGCGGGCCGGCCAGGGCCAAGGACTGCGGTTTTTATTTCCAGACTCTGGAACATGTGTTTCTTGGGCCTTGCTGAACCTTCTCTATGTGCAGTTTGGAGTTCTCTGGCCTCTAGGACTGCAGGTCAGGGACCCCATGAAGAAACAATGGAAAATAATACCTGGACGATGTCGAATTAAGTTTAAATTTAAGTTTAAATCCTGAAGTCTCTTTGGGAAATTTCCTTGAGAAACTCATTTCTATTTTTGGGCTCTTTAGAAACATAACTGAATATAGCCAAACTTAGAAATCACGCCCTGTGCACTTAGCTACAGTTATGAAATCCTTGGCGTGCACAGAATGTAACAGAAATGTTAAATAAGGAGATAGGCCACTTGTGGCCCCCTCAGAGAAAAGAAAAGGTATTTGTGACTTTTCCGCATCTGGAATTTTCCTCTTCCATGGCAACGTGGCGGATCCTCCGCGTTGTGAGTGGGGGCTGCCCTGAGCCACTGCGAGAGCCCGGGGACCACAGTTGCTCAGGTGAATCTCCATCTCTGTGGTCAAGCACATCATTGTAAGCACATCATTGATTTAACGGCTTAGAAAAACTGTTTCATTTGAGTCCAAAAGCCGATCTCATTCAAATAAGCTACAATCACTGCGGTTGAAGTCGTTTATTCGGAAGCATTTATTAGGGACCTACGATGAACTGGGCACCACGTAAGGTGCCAGATAAAACGTGGCGGAAATAGCATAGCAGCCGTTCACGCGGGAAGCTCAGTCCAATGGACATCGTGGAATCGATAGCCGAACTCTGTGTTTTCCATTTCCACTTCTTTAGCGAATGCAACAAAACTGGCTTTTCCCCTCTTTTAATATACATCGTATAACTGAGCAAATGGGAGGTTCAAGGAGGTTAAATGATGGGAGTGAGGTCAGGTTAACAGTCTGCTCTCCCAGAAATGCTGTGTAAGCAACCATCCCAGGGGGGTGCGGCAGAAGCACTTGGCTATTAGCTGATTCACTGAGACATTTCTCTAAATGCCCCTGAGGCCCCTTGGACTTGCGGCTGTGAGATGAAGATTTAAGAGGCCCCACTACAGCCCTGGCCGGGTGGCTCCGTTGGTTGGAATGTCGTCCCTGTGCACCAGAATGTCACGGGTTTGATTCCTGGTCAGTGCACATACCTGGTTGCGGGTTTGATCTCCCGCCTGGGTCTACGGGAGGAAACCGATTGATATTTGTCTTTCACATTTTTGTTTCCCTCTCCCTCCCTCCCTCCCTTCCTCTTTCTCTCTTTAAAAAAAAACACACACACACAAAACTCCAATGAGGATTAAAAAAAAAAAGCCCAACTAAATCGTTAAGCCAGTTTGAACAGCTAAAATTTCACTCAGTATGAAATCCGCGGGCAGAATTCCTCTTCCGCCTCTCTGCTCTCACCTCTGCCCACTGGGGCATTGGTGCTCACCGTTAAAACCTGTGAGGACAGAGACGGGGTCCTCTGTCATCTGTGTTCCTGTAGGGAGGGCCCAAGGCTGGTCAGAGGTTGTTCTGGCCTGGGACAGACACAGGTGGGGGCTCTGGTGTCATTCATCCATGAGGACAGAGTCTCATGGTCTGTCACGGGTCGACTGAGGAAAAGTGGTTGGAAATATTTTCCTTTATCCCTGGCCGGGTGGCTCAGTTGATTAGAGCATCTTCCTGATATGCCAAGGTTGCAGGTTCAATCCCTGGTCAGGGCACGTACAAGAATCAACCAATGAGTCCATCAGTAAGTGGAACAACAAATCGATGTTCCTCTCTCCCCCTCCCCTTCTCTTTCTCTGTCTCAAAAATAAACAAAAAAATTGTTTTTCTTCAAATTTCCACTTTGATTTGTTTTTATGGTGTGAGTCGCTGTTATTTCCCCAGGTGAGTGTTTCACAGCGTCCACAGCAGCTGTGTGTGACCTGGGCTCCATCAGGAAAGGCAACTGACAAGATTATAAAATGACCTGTGAGGTGGGACCCAAAAAACCGGAATTATCTTTTGGAGGGCGGGCCCCTTGTAGTCCAGGCTTCCCCCGCTAGGTGAGTGTTCTGGGACCCCATCTGTGTCAGTGCACCAGCTGGCGTTGTGGTGAGAGGCTGCATTCGGCTTCAGTGAATTTTTTGAAGACTCTTTCAGTGCGTTTGCCCCTTTCATGGTGGGCAATTTATGAGCACATCTGCCCACCCCGTGCTGAGTGTTCAGCAATTTCTGACCAAAACAGTGTGACCTCCATGCCCCACCCTCCCTATTCACCTGTCTCACCCAAAGCAACTTATTTTTGTTTCCCCGGATGAAAAAAGTCCTCAAAGGGAAATGTTTTGCCGCTGTGGAAGAGGTGAAACAAAAAACGGCAGATGCATAAAGGCATCAAAATCAACGAGTTCAAAACTGTTTTGAGCCGTGGAAAAAAGTCTCAATAGGTGTACTGCATCAGATGGAGAGCACTTTGAAGGTGACTGAAGTTTAAACATGTAGGAATAAATACACAATTTTTTATAAATAAATTCCAGGGTTTGGGGGGTTTTTTTTGGATCCCAACCTTGGCTGGGTAGCTCAGTTGGTTAGAATAGTGTCCTGATTGACCAAGGTTGCGGGTTCGACTTCTGGTCATGGCACAGGCAAGAAGCAACCAACGAGTGCATCAATAAGTGGAACAACAAATCAGTCTCTCTCTCTCTCTCTTCAATCAACAAATGTAAAAATAAAATGACATATGCCCAATAACTAGGAATGAAAATGATTCCTTCAACTTTTCATGAAAAACTGGTTGCTTTTAAATGTCATGTGTCCTTCAGACAACAATGTGGTGAAGGCGGGGGCAGGGGGACTGGGGTTGGGGCTGGTTGGAGGTGGCCGAGAGGGGGGCAGACAGGGGACATCTGTGATAGTGTCAACAATAAAGTCAGGTGTCCTTTGACTAGGGTGACCATGCCTGCTGCTGGGCTCTGCTGTGACAACAGTTATCTCCCTTTACAATAAATAGCTCATGACCTGGGTGGGTGTATGGTGACCCCTCCTCCAGGGGATGGACCAGCACAGCAGAGGGGCACCCCAAGGGGCGTGAACATTTGTTTTGCTTAAGCCGTGGCTTCTGTCCCCTGGGGAAACTCCCACTCTCTTTCATTTCTTTTTAAACATTTTTTAAAAAAGATTTTATTTCTTTATTTATTTTCAGAGAGAGGGGAAGGGAGGAGAAAGGGAGAGAAATATCAATGTGAGGTTGCCTCTCGCGCACCCCCTACTGGGGACCTGGCTTGCAACCCAGGCATGTGACCCTGACTGGAAATCAAACCGGCGACCCTTTGGTTTGCAGACGAGCACTCAAGCCACTGAACCACACCAGCTGGGGCTCTTCTTTTTTTAACTTTAAAAATTTTATTTATTTTAAGGAGATAAAGAGAAGAAAGGGGTGAGGGGGGATAGAGCGAGAGCGAGAGAGAGAGAGAGAGAGAAAGAGAAACACTGATTTGTTGTTCCACCCACTTACCGATGCGTTCAATGGTTGATTCTTGTATGTGCCCTGACCGGGAATCAAACCCGTGACCTTGGCATATCAGGACGTTACTCTAATTAACCAGGTCCCTCATTCATTTCATTATGATTCCATTGGCCCTCGCTTCTGCTGCCTGGTGCCCCCAGGGAAGCTGTTAGGACACTTTCAATGTGTGCTATTTAAAATATTGTGATCTTAGGAAACAGAATTTTCTGAGTAAAACAGGGCCCATCAGACGACGAACGGGCTTTTTCTTGGGAAGCTCTATCTGGAATAACACATCTGGCTGGAATCCACCATGAGGCTGATGAGACTCTAACAACACGATCGACCCCGAGCGCCTGGTCTGCTGCGCGGTCCCACTGGGCGTCTCCGGCCCAGTTTGTACTGGGAAGGGGGTTTGTTTCCGACGGACTCTCCTGAAATTCCAGCTTTTCCCAGTGCAGATTCACCTGCCGTCGCCCCGGAAGGCTCGCCTCGTGTGGCGGAGCGCAGCCCCAGCCGCTGGTGACCGGCCTCCTTCCCCGTGTCTTCCAGGTCCCACGCACCTTCACCCCAGCTCTTCCGCTCCCGGTGCCAAGAACCCTGCTTGACGGAACGCACTCCTTTGCTGAGGAATTCCTCACCAGAGAAAGGGTGAGTTTGTCCCCTTCCGCCAGAGTTAAGGAGCCTCCGAGCACTGTCCTTGGCCAGAGAACTTCTCCCTGAGACGTGAACTTGTCCCTGACATGTTGGACCCCTGCTAGTTCCTTGTCAATTCAAGACCACAGCCTGTTCACGACTGTGGTGTCTGAATTCTGTGGCTTAGGACCTGCAATGATGAGACAGCAGGTGTGGACACAGCTGACTCGGGAGGCCAGGGCTTGTCAGCTGGAAGGGTGGGACGCTTGGCACTGTCTGGGGATTTTTTTTTTTTTTTAATTCTCATCAGAGGATGAGTGTATTGACGACTTGAGAGAGACAGAGAGGAACGGACAGGGGTGGGGGTGCAGGTGGGGATAGAGAGGCATCTATGTCAGAGAAACGTTGATTGGTTTCCTCCTGTACGCACCCTCCCAGGGATCGCGCCCGCCCAGGGATCGAACCCGCAGCCTTTTGGGACACAGGATGACCCTTCAACCAACTGAGCCACCCGGCCAGGGCTGCCCCCAGGATACTGTTGATGACAAGTTGTGTCTCTCTACAAAAGTCCCCCCTGCAACCCTTCTTCCCTGTCTGGCCCTTCAGGGTGGTCCCTTCAAGTTCAAGGGGGCTCACACGTCATCTCCTTTGTGAAGCCTCGTTTGCCCCCAACTCCCCCAAGAGTCGGCGCTTCTTCTGCGCTCTGACATCACATTCCGCCTTAGTTCGGAGCTCACCCTGAGTTTTCCACAGTCCTGCCCGTCCACCGGCGTCCTGTTCTCCCCGTGCCAGCTCCCCGCACGTCCCCTGCTGCCGCAGATAACGTAATTCCCCTCCGTCTCTCCTAATCCATAGCTTTGAAAAGGAACGCGTC
This sequence comes from Mormoops blainvillei, assembly GCA_004026545.1. Taxonomy (NCBI): domain Eukaryota; kingdom Metazoa; phylum Chordata; class Mammalia; order Chiroptera; family Mormoopidae; genus Mormoops; species Mormoops blainvillei. The sequence goes on from PVJD01013496.1 coordinate 21,692, forward strand.
ACACATCCAGCCCCCTAATGTGTTCCTTTGAATTACTTGGTGGACCGTTGGGGCCTGAGGCATTTTAGAACTCGGATTCCTGGGAATCCCAGGATGCATGAGCGTTTGTCCCGGTGCGGGGTGCAGCCGAACCACGTTCGCAGAAGCCACTGCGCGGGAGGGCGCGGGCCAGGCTTGCTCACCAAACGTCTCCTTTATGTTTTCTTGCATGAAGCTTATTGAAGTGTGGGTGGTGGGAAGGATTTAAAAAATTTTTAAAAATTTATTTATTTTAGAGAGAGGGGAAGGGAGGGAGAAAGAGAGGGAAACATTGATGTGAGAGAGAAACATCAATTGTTGCCTCTTGCCCGCCCCACACTGGGGACCCAGCGCAATATCCAGGCATGTACCCGGACCAGGAATCGAACCGGTGACCTTTCGGTTGAGGAAAGATGCCCAACCCTCTGAACCACACCAGTCAGGGCTGTGGGCAGGATTTTCGAATGCTTTTCTTTGGGGGAATTTAAGTCTGTTGCAGTTTAAAACATTTAAAAAATTATTTTCAGTTACAGTTGACTTTCAATGTTATTTTGTATTAGTTTCAGGTGTACGGCCTAGTGGTCAGACATCTATTTACTTTACAAAGTGAGCCCCTAGATATTCCCGGCACCAACCTGGCACCATACATAGTTACTACAATATTATTGACTGTATTCCCTGTGCTGTACTTTACGTCCCTGTGACTGTTCTGTAACTGCCAATTTGTACTTCTTCATCCCTTCACCTTTTTCACCCAGCCCCTTCGCCCCTCCTTCTGGCAACCACCCAGTCTGTTCTCTGTATCTATGAGTCTGTTTCTGTTTTGTGTGTTCGTTTCTATTTTCTGTAGATTTCACATGTATGTGAAATCAAATGGTATTTGGCTTCCTCTGACTGCTTTCACTTAGCCTAACACCCTCTAGGTCCATCCATGCAGTTGCAAATGGTAAGAGCGCATCCTTTTTAACGGCTGAGTAATATTCCATTGCGTAAATGCATATCTTCTTTATCTCCTTGTCTGTTGATGGGCACTTGGGTTGCTTCCATATATTGGCTAGCGTCAATAATGCTGCAACGAACATAGGGTGCATTGTTGTAGTTTTAATTGGATCAGATGGCTTATTAGGATCACATTCACTGAGTCCCATATTTTCCGGAGAGAATGTGTCCTTTACAGGGTGTGAGGGCAGGAACGGACAGCTAACAGGGCAGGGATCAGAGCATGCCCTGCGCTGGCACCGTCCAGCGTGGTGGCCGCTTGTCCCGTGTAGTTAGTCACAGTTAAATTCGTGAAAATGAATAAAATGCGAATCCAGTTCTGCGGTTGCACGTTTCAGGCCGTCAGTGAGCTCACGTGGCTGCTGAGCTGGGCGAGGGAGAGAACGTTCCTCCCACTGTCACGAAAAGGCCTGTCGCGCGGGGCCACTCCAGAACATGGGCATGAATACTCCTCTTTCCAGTTATAAGTGGTTTCACCCCAGCTGATGAAGCTCAGTGGATTGAGCATTGGCCTGTGAACCAAAGGGACGCCAGTTCGATTCCCAATTCAGGACACATGCCTGAGTTGCGGGCCAGGTCCCCAGTAGGGGGCGCGAGAGGCAACCACACACTGATGTTTCTCTCCCTCTCTTTCTCCCTCCCTTCCCCTCTCTCTAAAATCAAATAAATAAAATCTTTAAACAAAAAGAAAGCAAGAAAGCAGTTTCCTTAGTTCCAGTTGTGTCTGCTCAGAAGTTGAGGGGCTTGTGATCTTATTCCTCACACGCCTGAGTAGTTCCAGGTCACTAAATTCTTAGAAAAGATGATTTTCTAAGCACCACCCTGTCCACATCATTTGTTATCTTGTTGCGTATTGGTTTTGCACAACCTACTTTGTTTCTCTGGGCAGAAACTCCTTATGAGTAAGACCACTTAAAAAAAAAATTTATTTATTTGTTTTTAGAGAGAGGGGAAGGGAGGGAGAAAGAGTGGGAGAGAAACATCAGTGCGCAGTTGCCTCTCGTGCGCCCCCTACTGGGGACCTGGCCCGCCACCGAGGCACGTGCCCTGACTGGGAATCAAACCAGCAACCTTTCCGTTCATAGGCCTGCACTCAATCCACTGAGCCACACCAGTCAGGGCTCTTTTTCTTTTTGAAAGATTTCATTTATTTTGAGAGAGAGGGGAAGGGAGGGAGAAAGAAAGGGGAGAGAAACATCGATGCAAGACAGAAACACTGATTGATTGCCTCTTGAATGAGCCCTGATTGGGGACAGAATGCTTCGCAGTCGGAGGCCAAACCTGCAGCCTAGGCACGTGCCCAGATGGGGAATCGAACTGGCGACCTTTCGCTTTGCAGGGTGACGCCCAACCCACTGAGCCACGCAGGTCAGGGTATGACTATCCCTTTCTTGCTGTGAACCAGCCCTAAGGCATGGCGGTTGTTCAGGATAATCTCAGCGCCCCGTTGAGCTAGCCGACTTTGAAGGGCGTCACTTGTTCCTACAGATCGTGGCTGTTGTTATGTCAGCGTCCCGGTCCCAGGAATACTCCGTGCAGGACAGGTTCTAGGCTTTTCTGCAAACTTACTAGAGTCAAGTGCATCTGTACTGCACGAACTGCTCAGAAGCCCAGGGACACAACCGACAGTAAATGGATCGTGCACATGGAATTCTGATCAATGCGTGGATCCCCCTGAGTCATCTTTCTAGATGTGTCTCTGGTTCTTGGGCTCCTGTCACACGGCACTGGGGTTCCATGCTCCTGCTCGTGTGCATGTGAGGTGGGAGGGCCGGGAGACCCTCCTGCCTATGCCTCTGTTGGAGGGAGTTGTCCGCCGAGTCTGCGCTGGGGGCCTCCGGCACAGAGGCCGCCGGCTGGAGCCAGGAACAGCTTTATTGGAAAGTTCCAAGCTCAGAACAAGCTGATGTTTCTTTTCCTTCCTTCCTTCCTTCCTTCCTTCCTTCCTTCCTTCCTTCCTTCCTTCCTTCCTTCCTTCCTCTCTTTCTCTCTCTCTCTCTCTCTTTCTCTCTTTCTTTCTATTGATTTTAAAGAGAGGATGGGGAGAAGAGAGAAAGAGAGAGAGAGATGAGAGAGAGAAGGATGGAGACATCGATTTGTTATTCCACTTATTGATGCACTCATTGGTTGATTCTTGTACGTGCCCTGACTGGGGATCGAACCCGCAACCTTGGTGTATCGAGATGACGCTGTAACCAACTGAGCTACCTGGCCAGGGTCAAACTGATGTTCTTTGAAGGCCAAGAATTCATTCTGAAGACTGAGTGACTCCAGACGTCCCTGGAGCCAAGTGTTCTGCACCGAGGGACCGGGTGCAGCCGCACAGCATCTGCAGGTGGCTTCAAAGCCAGGAGGGACTCCATGTTTCACATGTCGCTGCTGAGATGCCACCTTTTTTCCCCGCGAAAATAACCCCAAATGTTGTTTTGCAGGTCGCGGAGCCTGAGTGTCTACCCCCCGGAGTTCATCACCGCCGAGGAGACTTGGGACAACAGCTCGGCCGAGTGGGAGGGAAGGTCGCTCCTGGGCAGCGAGGCAACTGGTTCTTCCAGATCCGCCTCCTCAGACAAGGGGGACCTTCTAGAAGGTGCTCACGCCAGGCCCCGCCTTTCGAAGCTGAGGTAGGAGGCCCAGGGGTGCCCGTGTGGCCCAGGGTGACGGTCGCATGGGGCAGCCTGCCGGCCTGGGGCGAGGCTGGGGTCTCGCTCTCATGACACCCTTCCTAACCGGCAGGGTGAAGGTGAGGGAAGGGTGTTCACTCGTTTCCTGGAAGACATGCCAGGTGGCGCTGGACCGTGGCCACTGCTTTGCCCACTAGGTCCCCATATACACATTTATTCGAAGGAAGGGCCCTATTGAGGACAATGCACTTGAAAGCGGCATCTCCAGGGACAGACTAAGGCTTGGGGACCAGGACCACTGGGCCCACGTCCCAGATCTGAGGTAGCTGGGGCACCAGAGGGCCAACCAGGTCCTTGCAACTCTCTCCTTGTCGCCTGGTGCCCCACTCGCTCCGTGTCCTTCTCTCGGCTTCCACGAGCGTGGTCTGCGTGAAGGCCCACGGACAGGTAAGGAGACACTGCGCAACTGTCAAACATGAGAGTTACTGTTTCCCCACATCAGGGGACCAGTCTTTGCCGAAGCTGTTTGAAGGACACACTTGAATGCCGAAAGGGCATGTGTCTGTCCCCAGAGATGCCCTTTCTCTGGTGTCCTGTGATCCTCCCGGCAAAGGAAGGTGACAGAAGGGACCTCAGGAGGGTGATGGTTTTGCCTGAGGTCACGCAGCCTGTGCGCCCGCACTGGGGGCAGGAGGTGATGCCAGGTGCTCCTCTAGTGCTGGACCGTGGTCGCGTCTTGACCCACCAGCCTTCCAGCCAAGTGTAGCCGCTTCACAAGGACTGACCTCAGTCCCCCCATGGGCGTGGAAAATATTTGGCTGCCGACCCTACTCTGAGGTTATGTGAATCCTGGGAAAGGGATCTGGCCCCAGGGGTCACCGGGATGGTAACCCCCATTCCCAGCTGGCTGGCTCACAACTGCAGAGGGTGACCGCTTCTTCCTCTGTCCCACACAGTGGCAAACAGAATCAAGTACATTTCAGGCTTGACTTCCAATGGTTGTTTTTATCTCCTTGGATCTGGGAAATAGTGGCCTTGAACTAAAAGACTCAGGGCCATTCTTTTTCACATGTCTAGAAAGTCCCATGCGTGGTTGTTGAAGAAACTTGTAAAAAACATTCTGGAATGTCAGAAAGAGATTTGTATTTCGCATAGCTCAGTGAATGCCTCATACTTTCAAAAGAATGTCATTTTGGGGGCCCATTTAAAATGGAAGCCGCTGAACCGCAATTTGGAGATGTGAAATGGTATTCATCACACCCATTAATCTAAGAGAATGCAAAACGAGGTGTTACCGTTTCGAAAGGATCAGAGAGGTTTTGAAAAACATGTCCCAACATACACTTCCTTCATTCTGCAAACATGTGTCAAGCACAGGCTAAGTGACAGCGGCCCTCCAAGTTCAGAGAGAGAGGACAGACAGCTCAGGGCCACCTGGAGAAGCGGCTGGAGGGGCTGGGGCACACCCCAGGGCTGGGGGGTGATGATGTCACTGGGAGGTGGGCTCTGGTGGCCTGAGGAGGTGATAGGAGCAGAGAGGCAACTGGAGGGGCTGCAAAGGGGAGGCCAGGTCTAGGGTCACCTCGGGCCTGAGGGTCATGGTCAAGTGTGTAATGGTGGCCGGGCTAGGGTGCCACCAGGAGTCCTGAGAGGGGGTCAACCACGGGGCCTGATTGTCTATTAAATTATCTCCTAAGAATTAGAGAGAGAGAGAGAGAGAGAGAGAGAGAGAGAAAGAGACAGGCAGACACACAGATTTGTTTTCCCACTTACTGATGCATTCATTGGTTGTTTCTTGTATGTGCCCTGACTGGGGATCGAACCCGCAACCTTGGCATACCAGGACGATGCTTTAACCAACTGAGCTACCTGTCCGGGGCTGCTAAGAAATTATTGAAAGACCCCACTGGTACAACCAATGACAACATTGCAATTTCTTTCTGGAATCAATGGTTGTGTCTCCGTGTTTGTGTACTCGGTGATCAAATCTATAGCCCCGCCTTTCCAAAGCTTAGAGGAAGCTAATTGACAAACAAGAATCTGAGAGACCAGGTAAGGGTTGTCGCCAGGAGACTGGGGCCTCAAGTCTTGATCTTCAGCATCTCCCGCAAGAAGCCGTGTGCAAACACTCGGGGTTAACTTTGTCGCCCTTGTCCCCCCAAGCAAGTCACTTGCCACCAGGAGACAGGTAGGTCCACAGTCCGTGCTCTGATCCTCCCTACCTTGCTGTGGAGAGAATCCCAGATGCAGCCTCTGAGGGGCAGGTTCCCCGGGGCCCCAGGAAGAGGTGTCTGAAGTTTGGCAGGTCTGGGCGTGCACACAGCACTGCGCCGCGCGTCTGTGACTCGGGCCCGCCTTGTCTCTGCAGGCGCTGTGTGCGGCGGCTGAAGGTCACGGGCCTGTTTGCCTTCGTGGTGATATGCTCTGTGAGTACTGCACCCAGCTCGGCTGTGGGCCCTGCAGCCGCTGGGCCCGGGCTGGTCAGCAGGACACCTGCACTGTGGGACCGCAGCTCCTGGTGGGGAAGGAGCTGAGGGAGTGTTGGGTGGCGGCCTGGCGCTCTGCTGCTCTTGTCCCAAGTCACACGATGAAGCCCCGGTGACCTGGCTTTGCTCTGCGGAAGGCAGTGTGAGCTTGCCCCCTGGGTCGTCCCACCTCAGGCGGTGTCCCAAATTCTCCTTCGGCCCTGGGCAGTAAACACCCTTTATTCGTGTGGGGGCAAAAATGGCGCAAAGCCTGCGACTCTCACACTAGTGATCCTCCCCGAAATGCTTCCGGCTGTTACAGGTCTCGTTCAGCCTGAATCCGGATGAAAAGAAGCTCTGGCAGCTGCTGGCTGTGTCACCACAGGAAAGCTACTGTATCTGAACTGTGTGCCGGATGGGAGCTGGACGGCGGCCTGTGGCTGAGTCACAAAGCAAAGAGACACCTGAGAGCCGTTCCACTGTCCCAAGTGCTGCCCAAGGTCACGGCACAGGCCAGCGGGATGTTCATGAGGCGTCAGGGCAGAGGCGGAAGGAGCGTTAGGGGGCCTGTGAAGGGGGGTCGGTGGTGAGGTTCCCCACGCAGGTCGGCCGGCAGCCCCGCGTCGTGCCTCGTTAGGGCCCGGTGTCCCCAAGGCTCTGAGACAGGCTGTTCCGTAGCCTCCTTCCCCACTTCCTTTGGGCAATTTCTTCTGACCCATTTTCAAGTTTATTGGTTCTCTTCCCAGCTCTGCGTTCTGGCCTGGTGATTGCTTGGTTCTTCACGTGCTGCCTCCCGTTACACTTTTGCAGGCCCCGTAGTTTGTCACGAAAAGGCAGGTGTGTTGCGTAGGACAGACACTCCGGGTGCGTGAGGCTCTTCCAGCTGCCGCAACAAATTCCCGCGGACCGCGTGGCTTCAACAAGAGTGTTTGTTTCTCAGTTCCGGAGGCTGGGAGTTCAAGATCAAGGTGCTGGCTGATTTCGTGTTTGGTGCGGTCTCATTTCCTGGCTTGTACACGGCCACCTGTCTGCTGCGCCCTCATGGGTCTTTGCTTGTTGTGTGGGAGCAGAGAGAAAGCTCTCTGGTCTCTCTCTCTCTCTCTCTTTTTTTAATTTATTGATTTTAGAGAGAGAAAGGAAGGTGGGGAGAGCAAGAGAGAGAGCGAGAGAGAGAGACAGAGAAGAGAGAGAGAAACATGGATCTGTTGTTCCACTTACTGATGCATTCATTGGTTGCTTCTTGTATGTGCCCAGGATACAGCCTGCAACCTTGGTGAATTGGGGTGACGCTATAACCCAATGAGCTACCCAGCCAGGGCTGGTGTCTCTTTCTATGAGGACACAAATCCTGTCAGATCAGGGGCTCACGGAGGACCTCATTTAAGCGCAGTTGCTTCCTTAGAGTTCCCATCTCCAAATCCAACCACGTGAGGGCTCAGGTCTTGAATATGGATTTTGGAGGGACGCCAATGCTCAGCCCATAGCCCTGAAGTAAAGCCAGAGATGAGCGTGTCTTAAGTTCTGTGAGCACTAGTTGAGGGGTCACGGTAAATTCGGTCAGAGGCTGGCAGCATTGCCGTGTGTGGTTGCCATGGTAACCGCTCTCCACTGGCTGGCAGCGCCCCCTCCAGCCTTCCCTGCCCACAACTGCGGGGGGGACCCTGTGCCCTCAGTCTAGCAAACGAAGGCTTTCTCAGGAACCTCTCCAGACTGCCTTGGGAGCCCCTGCGGTCCCCAGGGGCTCTCCACTCTCACGGGAACCCACACTTGACCTGGAACAACTTTAAATTTTCTGGTTCAATCTTTCCTGCTTCTGTGTGATTATTATTATTTTTAAAGATTTTATTTATGTATTTATTTTTAGAGAGAGGCGAAAGGAGGGAGAAAGAGAGGGAGAGAAACCTCAATGCATGGTTGCCTCTCACACGCCCCCTACTGGGGACCTGGCCCACAACCCAGACATGTGCTCTGACTGGGAATCGAACCAGTGACCCTTTGGTTCGCAAGCTGGCGCTCAGTCCACTGAGCCACACCAGCCAGGGCTGTGTGATTATCTTTTAAAAAGGAATCAAATCATTCAGACAACTTAAGCGAGCTGTTCTTTTCTTCAGACTTTCGTGGATGATCTGGGTGAACTGAAATTTTAGGGAAGCGGGTAGTTTTTCTTGCTGTCACCAGTGTTTGGTTGCATATTCTTTTCTGGGCCCTATTGGGGAGCCCCTCAGTCTTCCCAGGACACCCCTTTCCCTCAGTTGCACCACTGTCCACACAGGCAGAGGCAGATTAAGGTCGGTTGAGGCCCCTGGCGCAGAAGAAAATATTTAAACATACTATTAGGTTTTACCGCCGATTGTAAACTTGTACGTAATTAAAATTGTACATATGAAACCAAACTTGGTGTCATTAGAAAAAAATGTAAAGTTGGGGTTTTGTGGGGCCCTTCCGAAGTTGGGGCCCAGGGTGTGCGCCCGGTGTGCCCGCCATTAAATCCGCCTCTGCACACAGGATGCCAGCAGCACCCCAGAAAGACTGGGTGCTCAAGGTGTTTCTGGGACCCCGAGGCAGCCCTGCCCCTAAATGCACAGAGCGGCTGTTCTCACCATCTGGGCACTTGCTCATATTTGCATGTTAGTTTCACCACTTTTTAAAAAAAATTTAATGTTGATTTTAGAGAAAGAGGAAGTGAGAGAGAGAAACCTCAATTTGTTGTTCCACGCATTGACTCATTCATTGGTTGATGCTTGTTTGTGCCCTGCCCGGGGATCGAACCTGAGACCTTGGTGCATGGGGATGATACTCTAACCAACTGAGCTTCCCGGCCAGGGCAGCTGCACCCTTTTAAAATCGCGCGGAGCATCAGTGCAAGAAGCCTGTCCTGGGGGAGAACGGAAGAGCTCTGGGACTTGGATAAATAAACTGCATTTCTCGCTCCGGGGGTGCTTTTCCTCTCTCTCAAGCTCCCCCGGGGGCTCCCAAGCAAGCTTGAAGCCCTACCTTCCGGCGCTCCTGGGAGCTGGCGCCGCTGCCCTTCCTCTACCTCACTGCAGCTGGTCGCAACCTGCCCCCGCAACCCCCACCGGGGATGTCGTGCAGGGGAGCCAGGCTCCCGCGACCAGAGCGCGCTCAGGGAGGCCCCGGGCAGCGGCAGCGTTTGGAGGAGGTCGGGCCGTTGCCCACATTCAGTGCCCTGTCTGGGGACTCCAAGGCCCGTCACCTCTGAAAGTTCAGAGCCGTCCCTGCGACGCCTGGGCGAGGCCGAGACCCCCGCGGCAGCGCCCCATCATTCAGTGGGAGTCGCAGGGAAGCCGGGCAGCGCGGGCCGCTCAGATCAGATCACAGCGAAGTAGGGCTCCCAGGCGCCCTCCCCACTGAGAACTGCCGCGCGTCAGCTTTTTCTACAGCATCTCGCAGACCGCTGCGTTTAGAGCCGCCCAGGGCTGCCAGGTCCGGCGTCGCCCAGCAGCCTGGCCAGCGCGTGACTGACAGCTGGCTCCTGCCCTCCGAGGCCTGTGCGTGGGACGGAGAGAGGAACAGGCGCGGGGACAGCTGTTCGGGATGACAGCGCCGCTGAGGGGTGGTTCCCTCCGGTCCAGGCCTCAGCAGCCTCCACCAGGGCTGGTTTCGGCCGCCCATGGGCTGCTCAGAAAACGCGCCCCTGTGTTCCTGCAATTCAGCGCACCCCCCGCTCAACCCGCGTCTCGCTCCCTAACTATCTGTGGGGGGTTGGGAAAGGGAGATGACAGGTCGGGGAGGCTGCTGGCCGTGGGCTTGGCTGGGGAAGGAGGCAGGAGCCAGCTGGGTCCAACCCGTGGCGGGGATGGGGCACTGCAGAGGTCACAGGTCCCTCCCGATGTCCCCAGGTGGGCGAGGCAGGCTGTCTGTGCTCCAGAGCTCGGACCTCCTGCGCAGGCTGAGGTGTAGGGAGTGATCCCGGCTGGATTTCAGAAGCCAGTATGGGTGTCGTCACCGTTGTCCCCGTGACCAAGGGCCCCTGAGTTCTCCCTCCCTGACCCCTGGACGGGCTGGGCTGCTCGTGAGGGGCCTGGGTGACAGACACCCAGGCTCTGTGTGTCAACAAGACAAGTGCTTTGGGAGGGCTGTCCTTTAGCTGCAGAATAACAAAGCTGGCCCTGGCCGGTGTAGCTCAGTGGGCTGGAGCATCCTCTTGTAAACCGAAAGGCTGCGGGTTCGATTCCCAGTCAGAGCACATGTGTGGTTTGCCTGTTCGATCCCTGGTCGGGGTATGTGTGAGAGGCAACCAACTGATGTTTCTCTCTCCCTTCTCCTAGCTCTAGAATCAATAAGCATGTCCTAGGGTGAGGATTAAAAAAAAAAAAGAAAGAATAACGAAGCTGCCTCCCCTGCCTCACGCCGGTAATTGCGGTAACTGCAGTGTGTGTCGGAAAGAGGAAGTGGCTGTGATTGTCTGCGTCTGAGATTCTTTTTGTTCCTGAGTGACTGTCTGCGCTGGCCCCGGGGAGGCCTGGCCAAGGTTCTCAGGCAGAGAAGTACGGTCAGTGAGCCAGGCTCCGTGTAAGCAGGTGAACGGGGTGTGCGCACAGCTCCGCCCCTGCCTCCTCCCTTTTCTTTCTTTCCGGACATACGGCCCCCTCCCCACTGCACCTGCGTGACCTGGGCCGACCCCGATAAAGTGTGCACTCAAGACATACTGCTATTCGGTTGCCATTTTTCTCGCCACCTGTTCTAGCTCCTCAAGAAAAGAAACTACATGTCATTCATTTCACCATGTCTCTGGAGACTAATGTAGTTCTCAAGTAGGTGTCCCCAGCAGATTGTGTTTAATTAGCATTTGCTGACATCACTTTGAAGTCCTCTTAACCTGGAACCCTGGGCTCCCGGAGGAAGCCAAGAAAACGCTCCGCATTAAAGATTCAATCGATTTCTTTCTCTCTGTCTTTCCCTTCCTCCTGCTCTAAAATCTACAAACATATTAAAAAAAAATAAATCCCTGTCCAGGTGGGCTGGAGCGTTGTCTCGTGCACCAAAAGTTTGCGGGTTTGGTTCCTGGTTGCGTGGAAGGCAACCACTAGGTGTTTCTCTCACGTTGATGTTTCTTTCTCCTTCTTTGTCTCTCTCTCAAATTAATAAACATATTTCAAATACATTCCACCCCCTCCCACTTTCCCCATGTGCTCCCTAAGGTCTTTACACTGCTGCAGAACTATAATACCTTGTCCGATACGACAGCCTCTGGCCCTTTAAATTTAAATCAATATTAATGAAGTAAATAGCATCGAAGCTTCATTTCCTCACTCACAGCAGCCCCATGTCAGGTGCTCACTAGCCGCACCGGTTAGTGGCCCTACATCGGCCTAGATATGAGACATTTCTGTTACCATGGAGAATTCTGTTTGGCCAGAACCGCTCTGGAAAATAAGGGTGTCTGTTTGCTCATTTGGTCCGAAACGCTGGAGGAAAACCCCCCAAAAAACATTGGCACCAGATAGGTTTATAGTTATCCTGAATTGATCAATCCTTAACCCTTCAGACTTGATCAAATTACGTCGCTGCCATTCTTATCACGAAGACGGGTCTAAAGGGGCCCCCATTTTCTTACCTCGAACCGCTTGGTGTGTCAAAAATTGCACGGGACGGAGTTAAACAGGCAGGGAAGACTATCGCAAAGGGGACTCAACTCAACTCTGAATGCTGTGCGCGGCTGGGCCGCTACTGAAGGGAACCTGGTTGAGTTTCAAGAGTTGAGGGATTCTTCCTCTCTTTTAAAGTCATCGTCCCTGGATATGTTTATTGATTTTAGAGAGAAGGGAACGGGAGGGGGGAGGGAGAGAGAGAGAGAGAGAGAGAGAGAGAGAGAGAGAGAGAGAGAGAGAAAGAGAAACACCGATTGGTTGCCTTCCATACGTGCGGCACTCTCGAGGTCTATGGGAATCAAAGCTGTAAACTGAATCTTTCAGGGGACACTCCAACACACCAGGGCTGGGGGATTTTTTTTTTTTT